>VNJS01008013.1:0-10140 GCA_008042575.1 Drosophila watanabei
CTAAGATGGAAAAGCACAACCACCTGCAAGATTGCAAGAACAATGTGCAACTCATTGGACGATAAACTGTCTAAATTCCTGATACAGCTTCAAAGGAAAGAGTGCAGGATTCTGGTAGGAGTACTAACTGGACACTGTTTATCAGCGTCACACGCGAAGAAACTGGGCTTGACCAACGAGGATAGCTGCAGGAAATGTAAGGAACCGGGGGTCGAAGAGACCCTGGAACACCTACTCTGTCAGTGTCCAGCACTGGCAAAGTCTCGGAAACGCCACCTCAGTATGTATGAGATACCCTCGCTAAAGGCAGCGGCCGGACTTAAGCCGGGCCCGCTGCTGAGGTTTGCCAAAAGCAGCATCATACTGAGCAACCCTAACTTTACAGAGTCAACTGTATAAAAAAAAAAAAAAAAAAAAATATATATATATAAAAGTCTCCAGTACTAATTCCGGCACCACTAAGGACCATAAAAGGTCTATGTGAGGTCACCACTCGGTGACCTACCGGCCTAACCTAACCTAACCTATACGAGCAATAGTGTTGTTAACCAGCAGCTTTTAAAGGAATAGAAGATTCTAAAATCAGTGGTCTATTAAAAGCCATATATAAATGGGGCTGCGATGGCAGAAGTGGCCATTCAACATACCGCCAGCGCTTTCGTGATTCTGAAATTCCAATGATTGATGAAAGCATATTTTCAATTTGTATGGTTCCACTGCAAATACTGGGCATAAATAATGCAATAACTTGGCAAAATGAACGTCCTTATTCAACCAGATTTGGAAGGCCAATAAAAATAAGCTTTGAAAAAAAAAACTGCTGACTTAGTATGTAAAAAAGTTAAAAATATATAACAGAAAATAGAAAAAATTCCTTTATTCCTTCCTTGAACGGTTCAACATTTTAAAATAGTATATGTACTTCACTCAACAATGATAGATGGAAAGACCTTCAGCTCGATTGCGGAAACTTCTCTGCAGGTCAATTTAAAGCAAACTTTAACAAAATCAGCTAAAGAATGTATGGGCTATCAACTCTCCATGCATGAATCAGATGTTTTAAGTGCATCATCTATATATCGTTTCGATTTCCAATTAAAAAGGGGCAGGTTCGCGAAGAAGATAAAAAAAGTTGCGCAAAGAAAGGTAGAAATACAAAATTGACTCCGAAAACAAATAGGTATTTTAGTCGATATTCCCATGGTTGGTTCTAACTCGAACTATTCGAAGATCCAGCTTTGGCGTCTACAATTATAGGGGTAAACATTGACCTTATTAAAAGATTAAGCGTTATTTTACGCACAACGACACTTGGGATGGTTTTATATCTTCAATTCACAAAATTTTGATTCATGGAATAGACATAATAATGAATGTTTCCCTTCCAATCGGCGCTCTGGTTGCCCTGCTTCCAATCCATTGAATATTTATCTGTCGACGCTCTTCTTGCACTCCCAGATCTCTCCAGTCGTCAATCATCAATAACTCGTCCAAGAGCGCATACGTATCTACCTTTCGACCGGCTCCGTTCAGCGTTTCTTATCCTCGTGGTCTCTGTACCCATCTCGTAACGAAGACCTCCTGTCCGGGCTGCGTCTGGAAACTGCTGGTTTCCTCCTTAGTGGCGCCTGAAGCCACCTCGCAGCAGCGGTCTTCGCTCCTCGGCCGCGCCACATTAACAGAGGGTGATGCTTCATGAGGCATCCTTTGTTCTGACACTCTCCCTTCTCCTGGCAGGATCTAGTCAGATGTTCACTTCGTAAGGATGTGAAGCAAGCCCGATGCCTCCTTAAAATGATCCACCTGCCCGGTGGCGAAGCTCCGATGAACATTCGGCAGTTCGCAAATGCGTGTTGTCGTCTACAGATTGGATAACCTAGATGCGACTCATCCTGTTGATCTCATCCGTCTTGGTCAATGCTAGCATGTAGCACTCGATGCCTAGGTTTCTTTCCCTCGACGCACAGTAGCGCCTTTTCCCATTTAAGGTTGTAAAAATCATAACTTTTGAACCAAATAAGATATTCAAATAATTTAAACGCCTGGCAGGTAATTGTTGCAAAATTTGCATATGTATTCGATAATGTGCCACGTCTACCCATTCGCTATTTTATAGGGTATCAAAGTGGAAAAATATATTTTTTTTTATAAAGACAATTTTTTAAAAATATTTTTTATTTAATTTTTTATTCTTCTTTTTATATAGTTGCTTAAATAAAAATATTTCGATTGCTGACCTTAAAAAAAATTCGTTGTTATTTTTGTATAAGTATTATTAAAAAAACAATGTAAAGGGAAGATTTTTCATTTAATACAAAAAAACATAAGCAAATTCAAAATTTTAACCCTAATAAGCGTTTTCGCGCTTAAGTAAGACCAGATTTTTTGGTATTTTGGTATATTTTACCCCTGAGTTGCTTTGGTTTAGACCGTTGCATTTCCCCAGACGCAGCGTGACGCAGCCGATGAAAGTTGATTTTGGTCCAAAAAATATCCACAAAAGTCGTAGTTATAGTGTACTCGATGGCATTTATCAGCTTCAGAAGATATAGACTACTTTAGCCAAAAAAAAAGTGAAAAAAATGGACACCTGGAAGGTAGCGATTTACCTGTGCAAGTCCAAATCTATCTATCTATCGTTTAAAGAAAAAACATGACGAAAGGTAATCTACATTTTGAGTAATGCTACCTGAAAGTCGACCAATTTTCAATTTTTTTTCTCCTATGATGCCAAAATTGAAATATTTTTCGACTTTGAATACAAAAAAAAATCCTAAAATTAATTTTATTGTAGATTCTTAATCCTTGGGAAATTCTCTGTCGATTAAGTATGGTTAAAATCGTTTTTGCGACATCGACTTTTTTGATTTTTGCAATGGCTTTTGTTGTAGAGGCGCTACTGTGCGACGTCCAAAATCATACAAACGACGTTTGCGTACTTCTGTACTCCGCGCGCTGAAGTGCACTACAGTGGAAAAGAGAACAATCGTCGCAGCATGCCTGGCCCAGTCCCCACTCTTACTCGTAGGAAGCTTGGCCACAAGCTCTTAAATGAGGGTTGGGTCACCCAGGTGCTGCTCCGCCTCCGCTGTCTGTAAAAAGAGGTTGCTCACTCGGGATACGAAGGGTACTATCTTCGTCAGGTTGGGCTCCGAGATCTGTTGCACCTCTCGCACGTTGTTCAACTGGGTGCGTATAGGCTGATCCGGTCGGCCAAGCCGAAAGCGCAGCTACTCCATCACGGCGCTGACGTTCCCTGGATGAATCAGTAGCGACTTCACTGTCTCTTGAGCGTCATTCTTCAGCGCCTTCAACAACCTTTGCTCGGATCGTCTAGGTGAACGCACATATGACCACTCATTGATTTGGATTCCAGATTCGGAAGCTTTCGTGGCCCATATGCTCCTTGGATTCCAATCGGCGTCATCGGGGCGGAGGATCCGGCAAATGGCGATGCTGCTTCCACGTTGTGGATGCTCACACCCGGCTGCGCGAATGACTGGTCCTACAATACTGACTATCGATAACAATTAACAACTTAATCAGGTTTATTACACGGTGTCAGAAGTGAAAATATCAATCTTTGATTCAGGTGGAAAACAATGGAGCGTATATTACATGAAATCGACTGCTCAATGATGGCAAACGAGTGGCTCAAGTGCAAAAAATATCATACGTCTATTCTCTTCAAAGTAAACGGTTGTTTTTTTTTCTTGTGCTCTCGTATTGTAAATAATTTTTTTTTTAAACAATCGGGGCTTTATTAAAATAGTCACTTCGTGTGCGCATGCAGCTTTTCTGTATTAAGTATTAATCTATTTTTAATTCCACAAATTAGTTTGTTCTGCTGGTGTTTGTTTTTCAGCTCCTTTTTGTGTCTTCTTCGTTTAGCCGTTGCTTGCGCCGTCGCGACAGTGAAACGATTTTAAGCTTGCTCACTCATACGCTTTCTTGCTCTTCCGCTCTCGCTGTGCAGCTTCACTTGTTGTCTCATCTCCCGCCCTAACTCTCTTTAACGTAAAAGGTACAGTGGTAAGTCTCTATAATAGTTACTGGAATTGTCTGCTTCGTTAAAGCTTGCAATATGGTAATTTCTGTATAGGATGTCTCTATCGGCTGCTGGCTGTGCGACAACATCATGAGTGCCAAATGCATTGAGGCTAATGACGATGTGAATGCTGACATCGGCTTCTGCTACTACTGTGAGGCCTGCCGCTAAGTCGAAAAGGAAATGAAGTCTTTTATGCGGCAAACCAAGGGCGGTTTTAAAGATATATTATCAAGATTTCGTAAAACTGATGATATGCTCTTGGCATTTGATACTCAATTAAATCACTCTTCAAATTACACTTCAAATCACACTCAATTACGCTATTAAATGAGTCTCCTAGGCGCAAAAAAACAGGTACTGGTTTGCCGCAAGTGGGCGGATCCCAACAACAAGCCGCGGGCTCTCCACAACAGCCTCCCGCGGTACAGCACTCAACCTCCGGATTAGTTCCAAGAACCCTGAGATTGAGTGCTAAGAAAAATTCGGCACCCGAAGGTGCCGCGGGAGTGACCGTTCCGCCGACTATATCCGTTTTGTCCCCTGGGGAATCCCAAGTAAGTACCTCTTAGAGTCCTATAATTATTAACCACAGGGTATTAGGCCCGGACTACCGGCCAGCTGCTAAGTTTGCCTCGCCGAAAGCCCGTATTGCTGTACCGCCTACAAAACAGATATTCGTTTCGTGACTTTCCCCTACTCAGACAACGGAAGATGTAATTGCCCTTATACAAGGCAAAACCAGAGCTGAAAAAATAACAATTAAGGTGAAAAAAATTTAAATTTCTTATTTAAGGGACATTTCTTCTTTTAAAATAAATGCCCCTAATTAACTCTTTGACAACATATGCTCCTCCAGTTTCTGGCCAGAGTATGTTGTCTTTAAAGAGTACGAACCAAAGAAAAAGAAAAGGCGGCCTGTAACAAAAACCTTCCTAGGCCCGATCAAACCACTCCGCCCTCTACGTCTAAGAAAATTTCGTCTTTTAAAATAAATGTCCCTAATGAATTCTTTGACACAATATGCTCTACCAATTTCTGGCCAGAGTATTTTTTTTGTCAAATAGCACACAGCGAAGGAAAAGAAAAGGAGGCCTGTAGGAATAACCCTGGTTTATAAAAACCAGGGTAATGCCGAAGATTCTTAACTCAGGAATTTCCCCAGCTGTGTTCACGGTACATCGACTGGATCGGCCTGTGTGTGTTCTCATAGCGGTTGACTCTACCTATATGATATCTTCCGAGGAATGCAACGATGTTGAATTCTTTTGTGTAAAGCTATCAATTAATGGTTGTTTTATTTACAATACATATTCCTACATTCCTCCCTTGTCGGAACTCCCCATTTATTGCAACCATCTTTCAACTATCCTGTATTTCGGATAGGGACCATTTAGTAGTGCTATAACATCCTTGGAGTTATTTGGCCCTCAAATATAATACAAAGTATATGTGACCGACCAAAATAAGTCCTCTGCTTTGGTAAACGGACCTTAAAATCATTTTTATTTCTGAATTTAATTGGTCCGATATTTGCAGTTTTTTCCGCAGATTTTTCAAACAATATTCGGATTCCGCGAATTCAAAGCAGACATATTCTTACAGCATGCCCAAAATTGAACCCTATTTTCAGTCCTAGTTTAAACGAAAGCTTTCTTTTTTTAGTTCTTCATCGCGTAAAGGCCGTTTACTTGCCTGGTCCCGACGGAATACCTGGCTGTGTGCTTAGGCATTGCGCCGAGTCACTCTGCAAGCTCTTCTTAAGTTGCTTACCTTATCTTTAAGAACCTCAAACTTTTCACTTATTTGGAAGGAATTTTTTATAATTCCCTCCACAAAAAATATATGTCAATATGGATTTATTAAGCGAAGATCAACAACAATAAACTTTCTAAAGGTGTCATTTATATTGATTTCAGTAAAGCATTTGACTCTGCTAACCATTCACTTTTTGTTAGGAAACTCGATTTAATTGGGTAATGATCTTAGATGGATCTATAGTTATCTGACTGGCAGGACGCAAAAAGTCTTCTTTAAAAACAGTATGTGGAATGTTCTCCGGGTTACATCTAGCGTCCCGCAAGGGAGTCATTTGGGTTATTATCTACCTGCCCAATGTTTTGACTCTAAGCTTTGCGTGCAATATAAGAACGCCGCTTTCCAATATGACTTACAAACAGATATTGATCATTTTCATATATGTTGCCGCGTCAACTTATTAAACTTAAACGTCGTTAAATCCAAGGTGATAGAAAAAATTTAATGACCCCTATGTTACAAGAACATTATATACCTCGTAAGTTCGTCCTATCGTCCATAGTAAAAGCACCGAATCTGTTCAAAAGAACATTTTGCTTTTCGCTTTTCGTGGCTTAAGCTGGGATGCAGACCGTAGATTGCCGTCATATTCTAGTAGGCTGCTTCTAATTAGGTTACCTTCCTTAGCGAATCGTTGAACTATGTTAGGCATTACCTTTATATACAACGTAATCCGTGTTGATATGGAAAGTGCTGACTTGTGTTTGTACAAAATAACATCTAATGTTGATACCCTTCCTAGACTAAAAACCTTAATCCTAACCCACTTAGAAAGTATGTAAACAAACAACCACGCAGCATGTTGGTAGTTATTTTCTTCGCGTTTTTTCCATATTTTTCATCGCGCCTAGTAAAACTTTAACCAAACAGGCACGTGCTTGGTGTCATAAGGACCACCTAAGCTTATTGACCGTAGTGCATCAACGTCCATAAAAAAAATTATGCATATATATAATGGTGTCAAACAATAACGCGGAAACAGATGCGAAGAAGATTTCAATATTTCTCTGGTTAGATGAAACAAAAGCTACGGAATTATATAACACAATGTTTACCAACGGCGGAACCGTACACGGATGGCACTGTGCTGGCATCCTCAGATGTGTCTACATCTTCGTCTGCGACCGTGGTCGTTAGACGTTGATTGGAAAACGTGCTAAAGGCCTTTGATGGCTATAGCGTTCTACTTCGAAACTTTACAATGGAATCCTATAAGTTTCCACACAGTTTTAACTGAGGGAAAGCCCTTCATAGACTTCGAGATGAGCTTTCGTAAGCAATAACTGGCGCCTACAAATGTAACTGTGGCCAAAAGTTTGAGGAATCGGCATAATCGGCATACAAGACAAAAGCCTGAAACTTTACCTCCATGATGGAAAGAATAAGAAACTGGATAAGATCATTACTGAATGTAAAGCCTATAAAGCAGCAGCTAAAAACCATTAATTCCTTCAAAATCAGAATGCGCCAAGTCCGGACATTTTGCTAAGTACTGCAAGCAGCAAAACAAAAAAGTGGACAACAGCATCAGACGAGTGAATAGCAGCAACAGAGGCAACAGAGGAGTCAGCAACAATCAGCTAGACGTGGATCACAAGCGAGTAACCGGTGCACAGTGGTCGCTCCCATATGACAAAAATAAAAAAACCGAAGTCAAAATTTCACTATTCGTTGTATGTCGATCATCTCATAAATAATTTAACTTTTTGAATTAAAAGTATTTTTAGAGTTTTACCATTCGCACGTTGTGAAAAATCACCATAAAGTTAGACAACGCGCTTCGCAATTCTGTGCGTTTTGTATTCTATGAAAGTGACACCAGTATTAAGAGTAATCAAGTTAACAAATTCAAGATATAATACCATTTTTAAAATATGGATATTATTGTATCAGGTATTAACTATGATTTTTACTTCATAACACTTTGTTTATCGTGGTATATCGTCTAATACAAAAATAATCCCAATTAACCTTTTGTGAGTGTGTTTAGTTTTCGTGTTTGTACTTTCCCTTAAGCTTTTAGTTGTTACGCCGATCGCATCCGATGATCAAATCTTTTATTATTAATAGCTAAATAATAATAGATTAATGTCCAAAAGGAATCAGCTGTCGAGAGCTGCCTAGCGTCAATATATTTTGATCCGAACGCAGCAGGTATTTGTGTTTTTTGTCCGATTTCGCCGTTTATTTACTAGTTGTGCTGTTGCTCTGTTTTCGTGTGTCATGCTTATGGTTAACATTTTAAAACTTTTTATTCATTTATTAATAGTATTTAATTTTTTTTTTAATTAAATTTTAATAGGTTCCTGATAGTGTGTTTGCACGATCTTATGTTTTTAATTTATGGTGCGACGAAAAGGGAAGCGTAGTAGAAAAACAAAAAAAAAAAAAATGATTGAAGGCCTGGAAGCAAACATTGTAAAAAACGGCTATATTGTTGACAAAAGTGAACTTAAAAGACATATTTGATATATATGTAAAAGAATTGAGATAAATAAGGATTTGTTTAAGAGATTGCTCTTAAGTTCAGACCCTTTTATAACTGGGCAATGAAATCTAACATGCACAAAAAAAAGGCAAAATTGTTAAGCTGTGTTCATTTGTTGCTATACGAATAAATTACCTTATATATAAATTTGTTATTGTTTTTACATTTTGGGGCTAACATTTGAGCACTCTCGTGGAAAAAAAGATTTTTATTAAGAGTTGCACCAAAATTTTGTATGGGAGCTATAGAATATAGTTCTCTGATTCTAACCAAATTTGGTAAGAATATATATATATGTACAAGATACATAATCTGTAAGATTGGTTTAGATATCTTGAAAAACAAAAAAGTTTTTCATACTAAATGTTGATTTTTAACCGACCGTTCCTATGGCAGCTATATGATATAGACGGCCTATATACCCAATTTTTTACCTATATACTTAGAATATTTTTCTAGATTTTTGGTACTAATTTCATAGCGATATGTTTACTAGACGTATTTTTGACCGCGTCTCCATACAAGCCCAACCACAGTGCGGTGGGGTAATTAATTGAATGGAATCTGGTAAAAAAAGTGAAGGTGGACTTAATTCCAATATTTTTTTAATGAAATATGTCCTAGGATAAGTAGTTGTGGATGAGACAGAGAAAGATGAACGAAGTCATTTAAAATTAATGGACAAATCATTATCTTTAACTGGGCACAGGTGCAGATCTTAAATGCATTCCGACTGATTTAGTTAAAACTTGATGTTAAAAAAAAAATCTTATTTTTTTTATTATAATAAAGTCAAATTAAGTAATTTTGGAATAGTTAAAGCAAATTGCTAAGATCTGTACTCAGAACAGAACAATGGATTTAATTTTGTGAAATCCTCGATGGAATTAAATTTCATTAAACATTTATATATTAACTCTGTGTATAATTTGTTTGTTGTGGTTCGGATTCAAGTTTACGACTACTCTGTTAATGTCTCAAGAACCATATTCCAAAATGGGCCGAACTAGTGAGGTAAATAGACTCTTAGTTACATAAGGGGAATCGAATTCTTTCGACCACCTTTTTATAAACCCAAGCACGCCTCTGGCTTGGAAATATGTTCAGAGAACGAAAGTTTAGGATCAAGACGGACTCCAAGATCATCGACAAGAGTTATTCTTTCCAAAGAGCAATCATTAAGCATATAAGTGACATACTGGGGAGTGACACGTGAAAATGTCATCAGTTTGCACTTGGAGCTTGTTGAGCACGACACCATGCCTGAAAACTATTAAGATCCGATTGTAAGTCCAACTGACACGAGCTGTCCTTATACTGAAGGCATAGTTTAACATCGTCAGCATACATATGCACACGAGAGTTGGTTAAAACTAGCGGAAGGTCCTTAATGAACAATGTAAATAGCAGAGGGCCAAGATGGCTACCTTGTGGGACGCCAGATGTGACACTGAGGAATTTGAAGAGAGCATTTTTTAACAGAACCTTTTGAGTTCTGTAAGACAAATATCTCAAAATCCATTTAAGTAGATCAACAGGAAACTCAATTAAGTCGAGTTTTCTTACAAGAAGAGAATGGTTAACCGAGTCAAAGGCTTTACTAAAGTCCGTGTAAATCACATCGGATTGAAGGTGGCGTTGGAAACCTCTAATAACAAATGAGGTAAGTTCCAAAAGATTTGTAGTAGTTGATCTCCGCCTCATAAATCCATGCTGACATGGGGAAATAACGGATCTGCACAAGTGCTGAAAGTGAGGAGTTATTACATTCTCGAAGAGTTTCAGA
>VNJS01008020.1:0-14249 GCA_008042575.1 Drosophila watanabei
TCCAACTCCAAATCCGATTCCAATGAAAAGAAACTCTTGTAGTGAGTCAGTCCCTGTCCCGGTGGTGGCGATGGCTGTGTTATCGTTAAAGCCAAAAGGCGATGATGAAGTTGTTGGATCGGATCGGCACAGAAGTCGTTGACTTCATGAGGCCTTCCTCCGCCTGGCTGTTTGGCTGTTTACACGCCAAATTATTACAGATGAACAAAAGGCGAAGAACCGCTCCAGAGTTGGAGTTTCGACGAGCAGGTTCAACGACCGTTTTTGTAACACGAACGAAAGAATGGTTACCGCGGAGAACCTTCTTTCTTCTCCGCTGTTGCCGTTGCCGTTGTTGTTGCGAATAAGAACGCGAATATAACGCAAAACAAAGCGAGCGACGATGGCCAACAACTTTCACCAATTTGTTTTGCTTTCGCAGTTCTGGAGACGACGACGACGACGACGGCGACCAGCGAAGACAGCAAACGAAAGACTTCGACGACAAACAATTGACAGGCCGAGTCAATGAGCCAAGTTGTCAGTTAGCCAATGCGAAAGGCATCACCCACCAAAGAGTTCTGCCTGCCTAGATTATACGGACACAAAGCCAAAACAAATAAATTGGTAACAGCGGATTTTGCCATTTTAAAAACAATTTTTATAAGGCGTATAGGAGCTTTTAAAGAAAATTTAAGTTAAAAATCTTAGTTTTTGAATTTTAATTACATTATTACCAGTAAATTACTTACAAGTAACACAATTAATTAGTTTCTTAACAAATAAAGAAATATTTAATTTTACAT
Source organism: Drosophila watanabei (assembly GCA_008042575.1). Taxonomy (NCBI): domain Eukaryota; kingdom Metazoa; phylum Arthropoda; class Insecta; order Diptera; family Drosophilidae; genus Drosophila; species Drosophila watanabei. Next base: position 786 of record VNJS01008020.1, read on the forward strand.
GGATTTCCCTAATTTTATGAATTGTTAATAATGAAAAATATCATTAAGTTATCCCCAAATAATTCTAATAACTAGGATTTTTACCTCTAAATAAATCAAGCTTAAGCAAGTGGATATAAAATATTATACGAGAATCTTCATATACCTTTATACATTTTGTAACAAGAAAAGTATTTCTGTATATATTTTATATACATCTCCATATGTTCTTTGACTTTAATAACTTTCCCATTAAAAGCTAATAAAGGCGCATGCAACTTCCGTTTGAGCCGCGGCTTGCCTTCATTTGATTAGCAGACAAATAGAACGTCACGTTCTGGCCAGGCCAAGTCGCCATCTCCACCCTCTACTCTCCAGCTCCTCCTCCTCCACCTCCTCATACTTGGCCTTAAGTCTCTTCTTGGCCATGTTCGCCATGTTCCCCTCTCACTAATCAAATGCCGCGTTCAATGTTCTGGAAGAGCCTCGTCTTCCTCTTCTTCTTCTGCTTCATGCGTAGCGGTTAGCTTACGGTACTTTTCGTTTTCATTGCACGTCAGCAGAAGCAGCAGCAACAGCAGCAGCAGCGGCGGCGGAGGCAGCAGCAGCGGCAGAGCCAGAAGCAGCGGACAGAGCAGCGGAGCTGAGAATGTTTAGCCTAGATTCGAGCGCAGGTTCGTTGAACTGGCTGCCGAGTGCTTCTTCTGCTTTGCTGCTGCTTCTTCTTCTTCTTGCTCGGTCGCTCGGTTCTGGCAAGTTCGTTGCCTAAGTCATTCGTATTTGCTTGTGCTTCGAGCGGAAAATTAAAGGTAATCGTTTAATAACTTGAATTAAAGCTTAATGATGTGTAACAGATTTAAAAAATACATAAATAAATTAAAAGCAAAATAAAATAATTAAAAACTTTAATTTAATAGACATTTTTAAAATTGATTTTTATCAATAAAAAAAAAGCAGTTCATTGACTAATTACTTTACATTCTCTTAAGATTATTGCCAACAAGCAAAGGTCTAAAATTTTATCCTTGTACTTATCCGTCTTTGTGAACCAATCAGCCCTAGTTATTGCCTTGTTTCCAAGAGAGTAACATTCGTCCGATAGTAAGTATCGGTCCAGTTATATACAAAAAGAAAAAAGTATATATATTTTTAAAGAATGGTCCCACAAAATATCTAATTCACAAATATTCAAATAATAATATAACCATACCTCTTGCAAATCTATTGAATATTTATCAGTTGGAAAAAACCAAAGCATATGGTAGAATAATTTATATATTTTCCCATCCAGAAGATAAAAAACATGATATAAATGTCGCCATATATCTTTAAAAGCTATTCTAGAATATTCCTCTAGAAAAAAAACATATTTCCTAAGTACCTCTGATATGCTAACAAACACTATTAAAACACCAGTAAGCTGTCGAGAATGGGAAGAAATTTGCAGAATTGCAAACCGAAGAGTCAGTGAAAAATGTAGCGAAAAAAGTTGCACTTCAAGCTGCAGCAGAAGAAGAAGAAGAAGGAGAATCGGCAGCTGAAGAAGAAGAAGAAGCAGTGCAAGAAGAAGCAGTTAAAGCCAATGACCGCAAGTAACTTACATTTGAAAAATGTGTGCAAAAAGCACAGCGAAAGGAGACTTGCATACAGATGCAGTTCACCGAGAGAGAGAGAGAAAGAAAACTACAGAAAGAGAGAAAGAGAGAGAGAGAGGGAGAGACGGGTGGGGAAAGGTGAAAGAGAGACAGGTAGAGAGCGGCGGTGAGATGCAGCAGAATATAACAGTACTCCGCGGTAGCTTCGCGATTCTTTTTGCTGCCCAAAGATGCAAACCGGTCGCCAAGAAGCATTTTCCAAGAAACTTATTGAGGGAAAGGCGCAAAGAAAAATCCGCAGCGACAGCAAACACACACACACACACACACACGAATACGGGTAAACATCTAAAAAGATTTTCCCGAGCCAAAAGTTTTTTGGGAAACATTCACCTCGCGCCACCGATGAAGGCAATCTCCGAAATGCAATTATGAAATACATTCCACTTAATTGGCTATTTATGAGAGGAGACGGTGTTTTTATTAGTTACCAAACGATGTTGGAAAATGGTTAGAATGTGGGAGGAAATTTCTTTTGATTTCTTTAACAGCTTTAGAAAGGAAAATAAAGAGAGACTAAAAGGAATTAAATTCAAGAAGCTGTGCTGTTTGTAAGACTTTGATTCTTAAATCAACGGCCACGTCCTTCTTTCAAAATAATGTAATAATTTCCAACGATAAAAGAAGCAGCTAAGGTAAGCTACAACACTTTTAAGTACACTGATTAAAAGAACAACTATTTATTCTATTTAAAAGAATTCGGAATTTAATGATATCCTTTAAGCAAGGAATTCTTCACCTTATTTTCCCTTAAACAATAAATAATAAACAATTCCATACAGCTACAATAATTCTCTCAGATTCTTTCTTAAATCGCTGCCAACCACAACCCACATATCACATCTATCGCACATCTTCATCTTCACCAAAAATAAATAACCTACCATCGACCGCAATTGATGTCAAAAATTCATTTTGTTAACCGCAACAAAAACAAAAAAAATGTGGAAAACCCCAAACACTAACAAAAATTGCAACTAATTGAAAATTGGCAAGCAAAAGATATTTCTTGGCCATAATCACACTCGGAGTACAGAATGCAGCTGGGAACGTTTCCCAAATGGCAGCAGCAGCGGCAGGAAAGAAAAACGTTAGGAAAAAACGTTCTAACCACAAACAACGGCAGCGAAATGTTGCACAAAAATGAATTCCCAGTGACCTAATTTCGTAGCGAGATGCAGTTGTGGCAGTTGCCATTGTTGTTGCTTTTGCTGTTGCTGTTGCTGTTGCTGTTAGCGTTAGTTGGCCAACGCTTCCCATTGCAGTTATGGTTGCTCTTGCTGTTGCTGTTTCTGCTGTTGGCCCGGAAGTTCGTTGGCCCAAGCGCATGAGAGGCCGCCGAGAAACCGAGGAACTCTTGCGGCTTGCAAATAACTGAAATTATGCCCAGTCCGCCGCTTCTACCAATTCTGGTATACTTTGCCGGCGAGTAATAAAATTATAGAGTGCAGAAACCGATCCGATCCGATCCGATCCGATCCGATCGGCTGCAAAAGGCCAGGTCTCTCAGAAGCGAAATGTTCTTTGGCATTGTCCATTGGCGCTTTTGGCCAAATGTGAAACTGTTCGAGTTTCCATGGCAGCGAATTTCCCTTGCCCGCAGCCAAATATGGAAAATTACCCATTTGCTACATACTGAAAGGAATATCATCATGGGCAGTTTCGAATATCATAATATATCTGGATTATTTATCAATAAACTTATTTATTACACTTAATGATACATTGGTTGGGAATTTTAAATTAAACTATACTAAAATATCACTAAAAGATCCGATTTTTGTTATTTCGAACACTAAAAGTGTGATAATATTTAGTTCGTTGAGAACTTTATAATTTTGTAACATTAATATTAATCTCAGATAATTTTGCTTGTATTTCTTCTACGAGAGCAAGTGATATGCTGACGACCATGATTTTCTGAATAGGAAATAGGTTAAAATTCTTAATAAAATAAAGATTTTACAAAATAAACCTAGAATCAAGATGCCGTTTATCTTCAGTATAACTATATTTAGAGTTCATGATGTAGCACCAGCTCATATCTTATTTATATTTTAAGTTTTAATTATAAGTTTAAATACGATACAATAATATTAATTTTCTGATATTAAACTTATATGTACATCGATTTCTTACATATTTTCCCCTATAGAGAATATATTTCAATATATTTCCTCCCCTCTTTTCCATAATCCCTTTCCGGGGTGTCCTCTCTCTTTTTTTTCAGAGATCCCTTGCTGTCGCTCTATCGATTGTACTTTGTATGCTGTAACAGGAGCGTAATAAACACTCGCCTAACGGGGCTTTTCTTTATTTTCCGGAGAGTGTGTGTGTGTATGTGAGTGTGCAACTGCCACAACAGCAAGAGCAACGAGCCCAGCCAGAACGAATGGCTGGAAAAGCCAGAGAACTGTGTTCGCCTCGCTAAGTGAAATGCTGAAATGCAGCCGAGTGCATTATAACCGTACATTTTGCTCACAAACACGGACATACACACATACAAACATAGACGAGAGCTGTGCAATTTTCCACTTTTTGCTTTTAACGTGGCTCGAATACGGATTCTGTTTGCCTTGAGCGGCGACAAGGAAAGCTCCAAAGATCACTTTGGTGGATGTAATAAATGAAAATATTAAGGATTTCATGTTTTTGAATTATTTGGTTTAATATATGTATATTTTCTAATTAAAATAAAGGAATAATTTGTGATCTTCCAAAGAACTTAAAAAAAACAATTATTGTGACTGCTTCTAAAAATTACCTATCAAACTGAAATGCAGCAATAATTAAAATATATGTATATATCCCCTACTCTAATGTCACAGATTATTTTATTCATAAGTTAATAAAATATATTTTCTCTTATTTTAAAAATAGTCCTTATATTTTTAACAAATATAAACCATATGCTTTTTATTTATAAATTTTGTTCACATTCTTTGGGATTTTAATGAATTAACGAAGATTTTCTATATAATCTCACATTTCCTTCCATTTCCTATAAAATTTTGATGTAGAAACAAAATAAGTACCAACATTTTTTATAGAAATTTAAAACATATTTCCTAAAAATTTCCTGCCACTACAACTTTGACTTGATTGCTTTGATTTTTTTTTTTTTGCATTAGAAGTTTTTGCCACGAGGTTTAGCGAATTTGATTTTGGCCTGCAAGAGAAAGCAGTTTTTTTCGCCTCTTTCTTTCTGCGGCAACTGCAACTGCAGCACTACCACTAGTGCCAATATACCACTACCACTAGCACTTGCCATACCAATAGGCCATCTGCGCATGCGCAACTCTGTTAGAATGCAATTTTCTGTTTCGCTTCTCTTTCTCCTCGGCTGCGCCTCTGTCTGTGCCTGTATCTGTGGAGCAGTGTCTGTGTTTGAACTTTAAAAAGTGGGTGAATGTACAGTAATGTTTGCTGCATGCTCAATTGCAACGCTGCAAGCAACAAGAACAACAACAACGGCCACAAAACGTGGCAAATTCGTGATGTTCTGACAGGGCCAAAGAGAGCTGCGGCAGTGGCTGTGACTGTGGAAAGCCCAAAACCCAATACCCAATACCAAATGACCAAATAACGAAATCCCAAGAGGCAGAAGGCCACAAAAGGAAATGATTTAGGGCTTCAGGAAAATTGCACATTCTCCCAAAAAGATAATTGAAGTTGCTAAGCGAAAATTTGAAGTTTAAACCTATTAGTTTGTAATTTCTTGATTTACAGAGATATTTGATATTTAAAATAGAAAATAACACCTATATAATTTTCAGGGTCTTAAAATTATTAAAATATTTTTAAAACAATATGATCAAATAAACTTGTAGTTTTTTAATTTTTAAATAAAAACAAATTAAGCTAAGAAAAGTAGTTAAAGTTCCAAAGCGAAAATTTACAATTGAAATCTATTAGTTCGTAACTTTAGGAAATCATATTCGTATCAACAGGCGGTGGAAATTTAAATAGAAATGTATTAATATATTATTATTTTACTTCAAATATTGAAAATTCGTTTTACAAAGCTATGTTATTATTTATCAAATTAAACTTACAACTTATAACATTATTTTATAAAAATAAATAAAGCCAAGATCAAGGTACATATATGCAGATTCTATGTGTTAATTAAATTTATTTATGTTATTATAAATTTAATTAAAATCCCAATGAATTTATTTAAGAGCTAAATAAAATACAAGAATAATACAAGAAATTATAAAAAAGATACATAAAACAAAAGGTTTTACCGTGGATTTTAATATAAATATAGTCCGTGGTTTTTTAATTAACCAAGTATTTATGTAAGTATACATTTATCAAGTACATATTTCACTGCAATGTTAAATATAAAATGTATTTAAAACCATACCTTAAACATTTGGTTGTTTAGAAATTTATCTTATTTATTATTTTAAATTTGTTTACAGCAAATGCAACCATCTTTTTGCAAACATAACAATTTTACAGGTGCCTGTATTTTGTTATTTTACTTTGTGAAAGTAATGCGTGTGCCATTAAATATACAAACTTATATATTTTTTATTATTTCTCCCCCTATTTTATTTGTTGTGCTTCTGCTGCTGTTACTGGTGTTGTTATTGTTGCGATCTGCTGTTGAAGGCCGCGTTAATCTTGAACTGTTTTATAAATTGGCACACTTATGCAAAGTCAACGACTCGTCGGCGACGCTCTCTCTCGCTCACTCCCCCATATCCAGCCCCACTTCCACCACCAACAGCACGATGCACAGTGGTTGCGCCCATGGGACAAATCGTTTTTCAAATGTCTAAGAAGTTTTATGGCAAGCCATACTTTTGTAAAAATCTAACGAAACTTTTCCAAAATAGAATTGAAAATGTGAACTGTGATCATTTTTAAAGCGCAGCTGAGCACAACGCGACAAAAAACCGATCTTTAAAGTGGTCATGTTATTAATTACGCTTCTGAATTACAATTATTTTTAATGGACTTTAAAGCTGAATGTTTTTTCTATAAAACGAGATATAATTTGCTACATTAATGATTATTATTATATTAATGTGAGCTAATACATGTTTTTTATCTATATTGTAAAAGTCCTTATCACAAAAGATTTTTAACCGATTGTTCCTATGACAGCTATAAGATATAGACGTCGTACATAGCCAATTTCTTTATTATGTACTCAAAATACTTTTCTTCATTTTTGGTATTTATTTCACAGCGATATGTCCACTATAAGAATTATAGTCGCGTCTCCATGCAAGCCTAACCACTGTGCCATGGCGGTGAAAAACAGCTAGCCGACTTCGTGGAGCTTCGTGGCCAGAAGCCGAGAGCCAACGACGCGGCTCCATCTTGCGAGTGTGTGTGTGTGTGGCGTTGCATAACTTTCATGCCATCGCAGGCAGCATTAAAGTTCATTCGCCTCGTGCACTCCATTCGCGCCATTTCCTTGCCCCCCTTTGCGCCTCTCCCGCACTCTCTCTATCTCTCTCGCTGTCTGGCTCTCTGCTAACCGATTCTTGGCTATACAGGCCAAAGCACACCTACGGGCAAGACTATGGTGCCATCGTCTATGGAAAAGTATATTTTGAGCTCGATTTTAGTGTTACTTATTAGATATGGTTTTAACTTATTTAATTTCATATACGTATGTAAATATATTTTTTAAATAGTTATAAAATATATATCAGATTTAATAAGTTACTTTTATCAACAGTGTCATGGTTTCGTACAACAGTTTTTACCAGTTTGTCATTAAAATAGTTAAAAATGATAACTAAAACTGTCTCGCTAAATATACTATTTTATTAAATGTACTGATAAGGATTTCGTGGTGGAATATATATCTTCTAGCAAGAAATATAAGTGTGTTTATGTGGATACAATCAAAATAAGGTCATAATATTATTATTATCATAATATTATTATAGATTGTAATATTATAACTGTAATATTGTAATATTGTAACTAGAAATCCAACCGCTGCTGTTGACATTACATTTTTTTCCCAGTGGTCTTGACTGTCTTTGGATTGCTTTTCTCTTTTTACTGATTGTGAGCTTGGCTTTCGTTCGAGCTGTGGCTGTCTTTGTTGGCTTTGTTGTTTTGGCCATTGGCGCGCCGCTTGAAAAAGTCTCTTGAAAAAGGAATGTTTGTTGTTTGTCAGCGACGACGTTTTTGGGTGAATGTGTTTCTTTCTTTATTGTTGTTGTAATTTTTGTGGCCGGAAAGGGAGGGAGATGCGATGAGACGGGGTGCAGATGCGAGAGATGATGTCGTCGATCTGTGCAGCATTGTCAAAGGTCAGTTCGCTTACCTAACTCCGGATTGCATTTTGTCTGTTTTTCGGGTTTTGGCTTTATTGTTTTTCCCCCAGATTGTGTGCGTTTGCGCCTTGTTTGTTCGTCAACAGAAACCGATTTTTGGGCAAACAGTCGAAAGGGTTCGGTGGACCAAAGACTGGGATAATAATTAATAGTTGGCCGAGGACAAAATACAAAAATATATAAAAAAAAGGTGCGAAGTGTCAACAAAATCTGAAGACTCGTTTGGGAAATTTTTGTTTGAAACACTTAAGAGGCACCTAAAAAATAAATAAAACGGAAATGTTGTATGTTAAGAAGACTTAAGAATTTTTCAAATAAATCTTAAAAGAAAAAGGAGAAAAATCCCAAATAAAACGTTTTTAGCGTATTTTTATTTAATTTTAATTGAATTTAAAACTCTACACACAGAAGAACATATTTTATTTTATTAATCTTAAAATCCCAAAGCATTAGTAAGATATTTGTCTATTTTCTTTTTTTTCATAAAGAGATCAAATGATTTCAGAACAATTTAATACTCCTGACCCAACTCCATAACGATCCTATTCACACCGAATGGGCTGATACAATTAAAATATATTACAAAACAAAGGCATTAAACTCATATGCGGAATCGACGGAATTGTGAATATACATTCATTAAACAATTGGACAACGAATAAAACAAAACGAGCCACAATAGTGGCATTCTTTTTTACTGCATTTTTGTTTTCTTTATTTGTTCAAAATGCATGCAAAAAGCGCAACAACAATGAAGAGCTTTCAAATCGCTTAGAACAAATACAAAGTGCATTCGGGCGCACACACGACAGCTCCAACAATAACAACACTCGTGAAAATTGTGACGCCCCACTCGCTCACACCCACACAGCTACAAGCAAAAGAGCGCCAGCAAGAGCGAGAGAGAGACCATGATGGCCGCGACATTCAACTTGAACTTTTTGCGCACTAGCTTCTCGCTCGCTCTTGCATAGAAAATAATCAAGATCAAGTTTCTTCCGGCATTTTGCACAGCAACAAAAACTAGAGAGGCCAAGAGCGAAGCTAGCTAGCCGTAAAGAGAGCAAGCTTAGTTAAGAGAGCCATGCAATGGCTTTCATGTGGGCGTGCGTATGAATGCATGCGAGTGTGTGTGCGTGTAATGGCAAGTGCATTTCTGTTATCTATCTCTATGATGTCACTATTTCAGCCGGTTGGGCCATTGAAGGGTTAAAATTTATTTAAAAAAATGTATTTTATTAGTTTAAAATTAGTTTTAATTAGTTTTGAATTATATTTTAAGGTAATTATTGCCTATTTAAGTCTATTATTTTTTAACGAAAGATTTTGTAAATAAAATGTACCCGATATCCTAATTTTGAAAGTATTTTAATAAATTCTCTTTCATTTTGAGGTAGGATTTGTTTCTCAGGTTTCCTTGTTATAGTGTTTTTTTTTAAATAATTGATGTAAAACACATACATTTATATATTATAAAAATTAATGATTTATGAATTTCTTCTACGACTTTATTTAAGGAAATTAATTTCAAATAATTATTTTATATTTTATAGAATACAAAATAAGGAGGTACATCTTGTAAATTAATGTCTTAGTAAAATTAAATAGTTTGGACTATTTATATAGTTATATTATCAAATATAGTAATACATTTTAAATAATCGATAAAATCAATGACTTCTTTACTTCGTTCCGTTGGAAAAAGTAGCTCAATTTGTATTGAAAATCCTATTCTTCCTCAATTTAAATATATTTGTATAAAAATAATACATTTTCTTGATATTTGTATTATTATTATTCCTTTTCCAACAAATAATCTTTCCTTTTCGCTGTTTTCTTTAGCTGCCCAAATTGAAGCAGACTCATTTTCACTCGATTGGCGTTGGGAAAGCGCCACACCGGCCTATGTGTGTGTGTAAGTATGTGAAATTCTCGGAAAAGTCGAAAACATACCGAGAGCAACAACAGCGTCATCGTTGCAAGCATTGAACTCGATTTTGTTTTCATTGCCGCCTGAATTTCTAAAACGCAGCTAATTAGTCGAGAGTGTTTGTGTTGTTGCTGCTGCTACTGCTGCCGCCGTCGTTGTTGCACTTGCTGCAGTTGTTGCTGCTTCTTTAGCTGTGTTCCACTTTTCTGGCAGTTTTCCACTTTTCCAGCGGCCAGTGCCTGGCTGCCACTGCTGCAGATTTCACACGCGGCCAAGCAATTCATCATAAAATTATTGCAAACTGCCATCAATTGGCAGCACTGCAAAAAAAAACAATAGGTGGTAGCAACATAAATTTATTAAAAATTAAACTACATTTGTTATTGAAAAAGGTGATTTTGTTGTTGTTAAATGTCCACCTTAAAACACAGATTCTCTTGTATTTAAAAATACAAAACGAAGGTTATAATGGTCTTAAGAGTAATATTCAGTTTTTCAGTTTCAGGTTTTTTACATGTATTTCAATATAAGAAATAATAAATAATCTTTATTTTAAATAAAAAAAACTTCATTCAAAGATCAATTGCAAGTAAATTAGTTAAAATGCATGAATTGCACCAAACATAATAAGTATTATTTCATTTTAAATCACAATTTTAACAAAATTGATCAGGAAAATATCCAAAAAAATATAAAAGATTAGAATAAAGACACAAAGAAATCTGAAAATAAAACTAGTACTGAAGACCAAAGGATTCACTTAAATTTTTCACAGTGCAAACCCAGAAGAAGACGGCCAATGAGGATCGGACAACGGACTTTTCAGTTGGAAGATGTTTGCTTAAAACCAAATGAAAATAAGTTTTTCCAACTCCAAGTCCAAGCCCAGACCGCGCCTTGTGTGTTTGTTTAAATAAAATGAAAGTTTTTTTGCTGCACTTTTTGTTGTTTGGCGAATGCGCGAGCGCGCGCGCGCCAATGTTTGACATACATAGAAGGCGGCAGTCAGTCAGTCGGTCGATCAGTCAGTCAGTCAGACAGTTAGTCACTTGATCAGTTAGTCGGCGAGGCGGCGGCCTAGTCGCTCGTGTTAGTGGAACGTGGCAGCAGACTTTGTCTTGCAACGGTCGTTGCCATTTTGTGATTTCATTTTCTAATCGAGTTCGTCTTCTTCGGGGGCAGCTTCGATGTGCGGTTACTTTTCATTGGCGATTCTGTGGAAAAATAAAATCACGCATACGCCGCGTATGACGAAAGTGAGGCCCATAAAAAGGCAAGTAGCAGAGAAAGAGCGAATGGTAAGAGAGCGAAAGGCGGGCGGAAAAGGAAAACGAAAAGAGAAAGGGGCGCTAAGGTGAGGCGAAGAAATAGAGAGCCAGAACGGTAGCTTCACTTTTTTTCGGCAGTTCAACGCACTCTTCTCCGAGGCAAGCTTTGGGTCAATAAACTATGCATGCCGCCGCGAGATCATTAGGCGATCATCGCCTCTATGATGGCCGGGGAGCCGAACCGAATCTTTTGTTTGGGGGCCAAAGGCGCATAAATAAAAAAGAATAACAAGATGCGAGGTCATTGGCAGCGGCACCGGCTTTAAAACGAATGTAAAACGCCACCAAGGGAAACTCTGTAAGATAATTGCTTCTCCTATATCAGAAGGGCACATCAAATAGCTATTAAACTTGTTATTTTTTTGTCGTTGAACCTAGCAAGTGATAACTATGTAAATCGTATAGGTTGTCAATGAATTTAAAGTTTTCAAATTTATTAAATATTTTACCTTTCTTTGATTTATTTCGGTTTTCTGTAACTTTCGATAGGTGGCTTTCTAAGCAGTACAACAGCGCCACCTATACAGGCAATCGTGTAACTAACCCAATGGAAAATCTCACGTTGCTCCTATCGCTAATGGTATTTTTTGGAGCAACTCTTGAGATTTTTTGGTATTTTTAGCCCTAATAAAAGTAAGAAATAATACTTAAAGAAGTAAATTAAAAGTTCGTAAATAACATTCAGGCCTAATTTTATAATCTGCTTGCTTAAAGATGACAAGTTAAATTTTTAATATATGGCAAATAAATTTTTTTATAAAATACATTTAAATTTTACTGCAATTTGTTCGGAAAATAAATCATTAAATATATTATAAAAATTTTTCATATTAAATTACAAACTAAAAACGAAAAACTAAAATGATTGCTGCATTTGCTTTAAAAAAATTGTTATTTTAATAATTTAATTACTTGTGATTCCGAAATGTAAATACACAAAGTATTTTTTCGGTATATTACTAAAAAAAAACACAGTGCTCAAAGCACGGTCACATTGTCGGCATCTCCCATCTCTATTGCTATAGCTCACTTTTGGCGAAATTAAAGGAAATCCAACAATTTTATGCAAAATGAGCTCGCCAACGAGTAAAAATGTTAGTGAAACTAATGGAAACAAGCCAAAGAAGTCCGGGAAAACCAATTCGAATGCGAAGAGCGGCACCATGGACACACGTGCCGAGTTGGCGGACCTTATCAAGAAGAAGGCCGAAACCTCGGTGAGACACAAAATATAAACAAACCAGAAAGCGCGGCATTAAATCAGGGGGTTTCTGGGTACGACCAACAGGAGCAACTGGCCAACTTGGAGCGACAGATCTACGCCTTCGAGGGCTCGTATCTGGAGGACACACAGCTGTGCGGCAACATCATACGCGGCTGGGAGCGTTACCTGACCTCCAACAAGGCCACCAACTCGAAGGCCGACAAGCGGAATCGCAAGTTCAAGGAGGCCGAGCGCCTGTTCTCCAAGTCCAGCATTACCTCCATGGCAATCTGTAATCGTAAGTGCAGAAATTAATACCTCAGATACCTCTGGGAGGCGTTTTTAAGTAACTTTCTAACGCTAATTTGATGGAATCCTCTTGTTTATCTATTTAATATTAAAGCTGAGCGCGCAAGCGAATCGGATTCCATTACCAATGAAGACTCCAGCGACAACCAGATGTCCATCAGTCAGAACACCACCACAGCACACGATGGAGCCACGACGATCAAGAGCACGCCTAAAGATGAAAAGGGTAAGGTGGAATTGGGACACTTGGGCAACTTGGGAGAAGAAGAGTAGTATTTAAAAGGAACTTAAGAACTATAAAGAAGCCGCACAAGTATATTGCTGTGATCAAGGTTGTGAAAAAAAAAGGCTACGGAAATCTAAAAGAGATAAAAGTACTTTGTCACAAAAGAATTATTTTTATTAGAAAAGAAAGAAAAAATGTGAACAAAATTGTGATTACTGTGTGCCAAACATTACACAAAATGTTCAAAAATATATAAATGTTCAAACTTGTACCTCTTTAAAAAAATATTGCTTAGCAATATTTGAAACAATTTTTCAAGCAGATTAACTAGTTTATTAAACGATAAATCGTATGTACGCCAGTAATACTCTGTAATTTCAACTAATCAGCAGTATTTTTCTATACAGATTCCCCCTCGCATCGCAATGAGGGAAGTCTCGGTAGCATTGGAGGAGGAGTCAGTGTCACAGGCAGCAGCGTTGCACCCAGCTCCACCAACAAAGATGTGCTCGGCACACC
>VNJS01008031.1:4533-19191 GCA_008042575.1 Drosophila watanabei
CTACCGTGAGACCACTTCAGAGCAGTGTTTGACGCTGTTTAGGGCGCAATCCGAAAGAGTTTCTGCGTTGTTTCGTGACCGTCGACGAAACATGGATCCACTGGTACACACTAGTTATCAAGAAACAGTCGAAACAATGGACTTGTCGCGGTGAACCTGCTCCAAAGAAGGCGAAGACTGTCCCATCGGCCGGGAAGGTGATGGCCACCGTTTTTTGGGATGCACAAGGTGTGATCTAACATCGACTACCTGGGCCGATTCGCCGCCGGTTTGCAGAAATACGGCCCCATTTGGCGAAATGGTTCGAATTGGGCTACGAAATTCTTCCCCATCCACCATATTTTCCGGATATGGCCCCGTGTGACTTCTATTTGTTTCCAAACTTGAAAAAGTCACTCGCTGGACGTCGAGAAAACGTATTTTTCAGACGGGTTAAAGAAATTGGAGACGACCAAGCGTATCGAACTAAAAGGAGATTATGTTGAGAAATAAATCGCCACTTTTCCAAAATGTTCGTTTTTTTTTTTTTTGGAACGGCGGGCAGTCTCAAATCATTTTATTCTTCTAGTGAGCATCGGTGTAAACTCTTTCGCCCAACGTTGCCAGAAATGATCTCCGAACCGTTTCACTTCGATCTAGTGACGTTTCAAAGTCAAATGCTCCGGGTTGATCGGTTTGTATCCATTTGATGATCCCATTACAAAGTGATGCGAAGTGAGCGCAGAATTGTCCTCAGAGTCCAGGCTGACGTGACGGACGTGAGTTAATGCTGAATTGTGCCTCCATTAGAGCACTTTTCGCTCTTTCGTCGTTGAATAATAAGAGTGCCATATAATATGTCAGACACATCCCACAGGAGCTTGTATCGAGACTGTGAGCAATCTCGAAGTGAAGGTCAAGCAAGTGGTCTTGCTGCATTTGGCTCGCAGTCGCTGGATATACAGGAACATGATTGGTACGGTTCTGTAAAGGCGGCGCCAATAAGATTACCGGATTGTGAAGACTTTTTATGTAATTCAGTTGTATTGACCTCCGTTGGCTTGGAGGGAATCATTGGCCACGTTCAAAGACGAACCCCTCATTCAAAAACTCGATTGTTGATAACTTTTGTAGCAACCATAAGCGTTACGTCCACCTTGTCCTTATGCGATACTCGCAGGTAGCAGACAGCAGAATAAGCTGGCGTTCACAAACGTATGCAGGTCGATGTGGTTTGGTTCAGGTATCTTCATGGAGAAGCATGACCGTTGCAACTTGAGACAGTAACTGTTTCCACTAGATCCAGTCCTTCACCAACGACTTTGGCAGCTCTTCGTCCTACTTTATATTTGCGCGCCAGAATTTTAGCTCCCATTTTACTCCCATGGTATGACACGATAGGAAACCCAAGGAATAGAAGATATAAATTAAAACCTGGAAGACTTTTCTCTTAGTTGGGACCGCAGAATTAATAAAGACGTCTCGCTCAAGTCTTGAGAGTCTGCAAACAAACATAAAAATGTTGTTACGTGGGTCCTAGGATATACCCAAAACATTTTCTGTAGCGCCAAACTGCATTGGCTTCTGATTTTCGGTGTCTTCGTCGTTTTTTAGATGAGAAAAACTGCTCTGAAATTCGACGCCCAATTGCGAATTTTGAATCTGCCTCTGGCGTGAACCTCTTTCAATATTTTGGTTCAATATTTTTATGGTTTTCTGCTCGTCGCTCATGCTGTCGAAAAAGTCGTCAACATAGTGCGCATGCTGAATCGCTTCCACGGCTAATGGGAATTGATTTTGGTGGACCTCGGCGCTTTTGTTGTGCACGTAATGGGCTATAAATGGTGCGCAGCTAATTCCGAAGGTTATGGCTCGCATAGCGTAAGTGATTATTCTTTTCTGGCTAGCATCATATGAAAGGAAGCGCTTAACATGCATGTCCTCATGGCGAATGTTGATCCTGTGGAAGATTTCGTCGATATCACCGCTTACAGCGACTCTTCCGACTTTAAAGTCTAGTAGAACGTTGAACAATAAAAGGGTTAAGCAGTCCTGTCCGCTTAGCAGAAAGTCATTGGGGCATATTCGGGTTTATTCGGGTTTAAGGCTATAAATATGTGTTACTGCCGACATTTAAAAGCTAACGTAAAACTGGACGGAGATAGTGTGTCCAGTGTGTGTAGGAACTCTGATGAAAAGCGAATAAATTCTTAAAGCGGAAATGGAGAGAGATATAACTCTAAGCAGATCATGCAATAAGAGCCGTCTATCCATTGGCGTCCAAAACTTGGTGCAGTGCGACGGCTGCAAGGAATGGTACCACTTCGCCTGTGTCGGAGTCGACGACTCTTTTGCGCAGGTACAATGGACGTGCGACTTGTGCAAACATGTGGATCTTACCCCTTCAACCTCGAAGCAAGCCGCTACACGAATTGACAAATACCTTGCCGAATAAAGATTGCGATATATTGCAAATCGAATCCAATTCCAATAAGCCAACTGAAACATAATTTACTCCAAGCTTGAGCAACTTGATAATAGCGATGCTTGAAGAGAGCAGAAATACGGAATACTTGTACAGCAGCAGGGGATACAGGAAAGGCCCATCCTATCATTTGGGCCAACTGCATCCCAACTAGCAGCAAGGCAAATATTATTAGCCTAAGAATTGGTGCGTGATAAACTGCTACTGCCGGCTCTCGTCCCGGAGGTTATCAAAACGCTAAAAACCTTCTTTTGGGCGACCGGAGCAGATGCTCGACCGGCTAATCGACAAAATTCGCAAAACATCTGTACACAAAAACAGATTGGGGTCCCTCATAGACAAGTTGCCTACTCAACATAAATTAGTCTGGGCCTTGCATCCGCGCAGTGCCTCCATTCCTGTTGTCAAATCCTTTAGCGACTAGATTTACAATTTAGCAGAAGCCGCACCCACAGTCATACCTGGACAAAACTCATGGAGCGTGAATACTCGTACACAAGCATCAACCGGAGAACAGAAGAAACCAATAAGTGAGTCCGAAGACAATCAGCAAGAAGACGCCAAACCGAATCCCTCTTGCGTCATGTGCCACTTCACCGAGCATCACGCTGCCCAATGCGAGAAATTTAAAAGTTTTAAAGTTCCGGAGCGACATCGTACCGTCACCGATGCCAAAGCATGCTACAGATGCCTAAAAAGGCACCGCCGCAAATACGTATGCGTTCTTTAACGAGGGCTCATCTGTAACACTTATAGACGAAGAAATTCTAAAGCTCCTCAAGGTTTCTACTTCCTCTGAACCAATTGCCTGCAGTGGACTGGCGACACCACCCCATCTCTCAAGAGATGGGGAGTGGAAGAAAACTGTGGCTCAACAAAGTACATTCAATCAAGCATCTTGCACTACCCAAGCAAACCATAGATGCAAATAAACTCAGTATCAAATACAAGCACCTACATGGATTGCCCATAAAGTCGTACAACGATGCTGAACCAATGCTCCTAATAAGCGCAAACAACTGGACCTTGGTAGTTCCACGCAAAATTCGTGAAGGAAGTCGCAACGAGCCTATCGCCTCAAAATGTATGCTAGGATGGATCATTCAAGGCACAAGTAATGCCTCCTGAAATTATTTCCTTCATCAATGCGTTTGCAACTGGGACATTGATAAGGCAATAAGAGAAAGCTTCAACGCAGATTCTATCGCACAGCGTGAGCTCTTCTCAAAAGACGACGAAAAAGCCACAGGAATTTTTGAGGAAACATGCAAGAAGGTAAACGGTCACTATCAAATAGGCCTGCTGTGGCGAGACAATGATGACTCCGAGGCAATCGCAGTAACAACAAAAGTCCGAGACATTCATGCCGAGGGAGGTTTCACCATAAGAAACTGGATGGCAGAGTTTGGTGGTAGAGTTTGAGCTACCGCCATACTTACACATTTCGAAGAGCACCAAACATCCGACAGCATCCCAAACAACTTAGTAGCCCTGAAAAGGATCTTGGTATGTATTGGAAACCTCGAACGACGTTTTTAAGTATACTTTCAGATTCGCAAGACTTAAAAGAGACGTCCTTAATGGAGAAACCGTACCAACGAAACGACGATCAGCCAAATGCTGATTAGATTGATTTGCACACGTTTGTAGAAGCGAGCGAATACGCCTACGCAGCAGTCACATATCTGCGTATCAAGCGGAAAGCAGACGTCAACACGGTATTGGTAGCATCCAAGTGTAAGGTCGCCCCACTGAAATCCACCATGAAAATTAGAAGGCTCAACATCAATTCATGTACATACTGGACAGACTCTAAAAACCGTTCTACAGTGGCTGGACATGGATCCACGAAAATTTCAAGCCTTCTTTATGCATAGAGTCGGGGAGATTATCGATATCACGAGCCGAAATTCATGGAGATGGATTCCCACAAAGCAAAACATTGCGGACTCAGCTACAAAATTCATCAAGAATCCTGACGCTTATCGCTGGTTAAAAGGCCCTCAGTTCCAAGCCAGAAAATTAATGGCCACTGCAAGACATAACTCTCGATAGAAGCGAGCCGAGTGAACTATGTAAGCATGTTTTTGTAGTAAACAAATTAAAGATTTTTGATTTCGCAGTGGACTACTTCTTTGATTGGAGACGCCTATACAGAGCTGTGGCAACCTTCCCAATGTCTGGGAATTAATTACGAAAGATTATCATGAAAAATCATATCACACGATGCACGAGTCAACGATAAATCGTATTCGAAATGACTTCTACATACCTCGTCTACGAGTGCTGTATAAAACAGTTCGAAGGACCTGTCAACTGTGCAAAATGGCCACTTCCAGCCCCAAAGTAGCTTAAATGGCTCCAATACCAGCCGCCCGACTAGCCTGCTTCGAAAGGCCCTTTACCTACACGGGTGTCGACTACTTCGGCCCTATACCAGACCCTAGGACGTCGGCAGACACAAGGAAAAGCGATGGGGAGTACATGCTTGACATTGAGAGCCGTTCATTTAGAAGTAGCTTATAAACTTGATGTAAACTCATGCATTATGTGTTTGCGGAAAGAAAATCTTTTCTGATAATAAAACAATGAAAAAGCTACGGAGAAGTGGGTGAAAGAAGAACTCAAGAAGATCGACTTCGACGAAATCACCATAAAATACGAAGCGATTAAGTGGCATTTCAATACACAAACAGCACCTCATTTGGGAGGCGCTTGGGAGCGATTCGTCAGATCAGTCAAACGCGTTTTGAAAGCAATCTGCCCCACGAACAACTTCAACGACGAAACCCTTCGAACCGCTCTTATGGTAGCGGAAATCATCATCAATTGCAGACCATTGACCTTTGTCTCTTTAGATTCAGTTGACGACGACGCACTTACCCCGAATCATTTGGGGGAATGTTACCGCCGATATTTAAAAGCTAACGTAAAACTGGACGGAAATAGTGTGTCCACTGCCAACATGCCGAGAGGCATGGTGGTTCGAAAAAACCAGATGACAGATGGGAAAACATTGATATGTCACTTGAGGAAACATTGGCCGAAGAGTAACACTAAGTTTTTTAAAGCTGCGCATTTTTTTGTAAAACTTAAGTAAAATAAACCGAAATAAAAGTGACTGCTACATAAATTTGTTGAACTATATATCTGCCTACGCCGAGCTCATCAGTGCCTCAACAATATGGGTAAGTACCAAGTGCTATAATCCTCTTCTCCAGCGTCCTCATTGGATAGTTACCTGGCGTAACCTTTTAAAAGAAGATTTTTTACTTGGTCTTCGATTTTGGTGTATAGATTTGGTTCGTCCTAAATCCTTTTTCTCATGTATTGCAGACGTTTTAGAGCGGTAAATCGGGTCTCGGGGAGCCTTTTAAGATCCGCAATATGGGACCAACTTCTTTTTTTCCATATTTATTTTTTGGCTTTAGTTTTCCGGCTCTAGCTCGTCGGCTTGGGGGGTGGTGGACTTGGTCACCCACCCTTGGACACGGATTACGCATTATTATTAATCAAAGACAAGAATTGAGCGTGCTTGCGACAAAAAATAGGAACCAATCGTAAGAGAAAACAAATAAATTTGAAAAAAAAAAAAACAAGTGAAAACAAGAGTTAGAGAATAGAAAATAAAAGAGAGAGAGTGTTAACTTTGCGAGAGCACTGCTGCCGTTGTACTCGCGATATGCCCACTCAACTTAAGATCACCTTCCTTTGGAGGCATGACTTCGGTGACCCCTTCGGATACCTTACTCTCAAGGGTTCATTAGCAGAGTTAAAGTAGTTTTAGTTCTTCATGATTTTTAATCTTATCTTCTAGAAATCTAAAAGATAGCGTAGCCTAAAAACATTGTAATGTAGATGTTGGCATAGTTTTAGAATAATAAAGGAAATAATATAAACTCTAATGATAAAATTAAATTAAATTTTCTAAGTGACAACAAAGCAAAGGGGAAAATCCACAATTTCCTTTAGCTTGCTGGCATTTGTATGACCGTGTTTGTACTAAACTTATAAAACTAAGTATTTATTTTATTTTAACTTATTGTACTAAAGTAAAAAAAAATGTTATTTAAATTTTGTTCAATTATTTGCGAAGATTTTAACTCCAAATTCGGTCGCTAATCGTACGATAGATTTAATGTTCGTGGTTTTCAAGAATTTTACTTAGCTTATAGTAATCGCTTTAACAAGAATAATAAGTCTAGATTCCATATGAATATCGAAAAGTTTTCATACTTCAAGCTTTTATATATATTTTTGCTTTAATTTCAATTAGTAAACGTTCTATTCTCATCATCCAGTTCAAAAGAATACTCATAATCAGGTTTAAATTACATAACTCACTCAGGATGAATACCAACGAAGAAGATCGATCTCCGGCGTGGTTTGCTGAAAAATGAATAGGACAACCAAATTCGCAACAAGCTACGACTAGATTTGACTCGAGTACTTCAAACTAAGAATTCATACTCGATTTAGCTAACTTCCATAACAATTATTCGCAGATCTTAAATAAACCTATTTGTCCCCGAAAATAAGGTATGCGTGTTTAGACTTAATATCGCTAAATTTAAACTTTCCTTTGTAGCAAAAAAAAATTTCATGAAAATTGAGATTTGCAGACGCTACAGGCGCCGCTCATAAATCCCCCTGCCACAATCAGATTAGTATATTTTCCCTCCTAGATACCCTAGGCTGATACCGCCTGGAGCGACCTTATTGTCGAATATCCTTAGCGTGATAATTTCCAAGGAGTCGACCTTG
Organism: Drosophila watanabei; assembly: GCA_008042575.1. Taxonomy (NCBI): domain Eukaryota; kingdom Metazoa; phylum Arthropoda; class Insecta; order Diptera; family Drosophilidae; genus Drosophila; species Drosophila watanabei. The sequence continues at coordinate 11,762 of VNJS01008031.1, forward strand.
TAAGTCTTCTAATTCGTATTACGAACTCCCTGGCTTCGTAATAATCGGGCTTTCACGAGTGCTGGTCCGAACTCGGCATTATAGTCGGTTTAAAATCAACTTTGCTTAAAATTGCGACGAAACACTTCCTGTCCTACCACGAAATAAACTTCTCGTGAACGCAAGTTTTACCGCTTTTCTTTCTGCTCGTGGGCTTTCTGCGTTTGCTTAGTCGCTTCATCGCGAATTAATTCGAACGAATCTTGCCGACTGAACCTAAATGAACGATCATTTAACATATTTAACTTTCGTAACAAAGAATAAGTAAAACCTGTTTTAACCATATTTTGTCCAACAGGCATATAGTAAGGAGTAGTTCCTATACTCGAATGAATTGACGCCCTTAAGGCACAACATATCTTAGTTAGGTATCCGTCCCAGTCCCTTTGGTCTGGACGCAGATAGGCTATAATCCCAGCGATGACAGAATGATTCACACGTTCAAACGCATTAGCTTTAGGCGATTGGACAGCCGTTAGTGTATGCGATATTTCGTACTGCCGCATTAGTTTTAATAATACTTCGGAACGAAACTGGGACCCGTTGTCTGACACAAATGTTTCTACTCCAAAAGTCATAAACAGCTCTCTTTCGAGGTAAGAAAGCACTCATCTGGCGCTGTATGGCTCTTAGTAGCGACGCGTTGCGCGATCCGCCGACGATACGCTGACGGATTACATGCCCTCGATGTTGCAGAGGAGCATCCAAATTATTCCGCCTTCTTTGCGGGTTTTCAAGCCCCATCTAGGTGCTCACTCTGGTGGGGGTGCTCCTTAGGACGATCTAAGTTTCCGATCAAAGTTTTAGGCTGTTTGCTCTAAACTTTTCTGGACTCTCCTTAAGCCTTCTTAACTCGTGGCGAGTTCAATACGTGGGGCACAACCTGTGAATGCGAATGGCTGCGGCTTGGCATACCTGTGCTCCAAAAATCCATATTTTTCGGAATTTCCTCTTGGTTTCTCCGCTGATGAGGACCAATCGGTTGCTGCGCAATCAACACGCCAGCAACGGCAGCGATGAGTCCCGTCTGGGTCACGGCAGCGCTGGTGAAAATATATGTTTGCGACCTGCAGGGATTTTTTGCTTAAATATAACCAAAAATGCCACTTACTGACTTCAGAAAAATTAGCCGTGGCACTTGCTAACCACTCTAGCTGACTGGATCCCGCCCCGCAATGCAAAATTTCGCACTTTTTAAGTCTTCTAAACTCAATTTTCTGTATTAAGGGGAGCACGTGTATCGCTTCAGCCGGTTCAGAAAAAAAGAATGGCAGCCGAAAACCTAGCTTGATCAGCTGTCTCGCGGACGGGCATACGTGACAGTAGCCGATGACCGGTGTCAAAGCTTTCGATATTGTCCATCGATCTGGCAACTCTTTTAAGCTCCCTATCGATATATTCTCAATTTGGCCACACTGAACTATTTCGAGCTGGTAACGTCAGTATCAAATATTGGTCGGTTTAAGTCTAGGACAAAAATAGCTTAACCCATTTGTCACATCGATGAATTTAAACTTAGCTTCTTAGCAAAAAAAGACAATTTCATAAGCATTGGGATTGAGCTTTGCACTACAGGCGCCGTTACACAGCGCGTTGTTTTTTTTTGGGTCTGGACGTTGTTCAGCCAGAACCATTTTTCTAAACTCTTCGCGAAATGAATGAGCGCGTAAAAGTATCTTCAAATCGAGTGATTTCTCCAGTCCACTGTAAACTTATCGTTGACGGTGAGCCTTTTATACCCAGCTTATCAAAAAATATTGAATGTATTAAGGTAACAGAGGATCTTTTGCCTACGGCGACCGGATTGTGGTCCCTCCGACCCGCAATCTGGCTGACTCCACCACCTTTCGGCTCGAGATCAAGAGGGCCTCCGTCTTGTGAGCCGCCAATTCTAGGTCAGCAACCGCTAGCCACGACTCCACGGCTTGAATGACCGCGTTGGAGCGGGCTTCCACTGAAGCGAGCTTTTTGGCTACCACCACAATGGTGACATCCTCGGCAAAAACCCACCAGGCTAGTGCTGGAGCTATTTTCAGGAGGTACCCCTGTAAAACTCCCACCTGTCTAGTCGAGGGGAAACTCCCGACCATCGAGGGACCCCGCAAGTGCACACGCCTGTCCCATCTCGTCCCTCCACGTAGTGTCTGTCCCATAATGGGCGGCAACGTGATCTGCGGCTGTGCTACAGTGGCCGGCAAAAGATCTGGCCGGCAGCAGGCAATTACTGCACACAAAGCTAAACCCAGGTAGCGCCTGACCCATATTGGGCGGCTACTTGGTCTGCGTCTGAGTCATAGTGACCGGCAGTTTTTACCCACCTAGCAAAGGTATAAAATGCAGCCCCTCGCATTACCCGCGGTTAACGCCGCGGCCAGGGCATAGATTCTGGAGGCTCTAGCCCACATTCCCCCCAACATGGCAGCGCCGGCGGCTCACTTGGCCGACGCTCTATTATCAGCGACAAGGGCCAGGAGCAACACCGAGCTTATGGCCTTTTCCGTCGGGAGGCGGCCCGCCAACGCCTGCTCTCGCGCCGAAGACTGCCCGGAACCCCTCAGGATGCGAGACAGATCCAGGCACCGCTACTCCGAAAAGGACTAGGGAATCTCCTAGCCCTACAGGCCCCACGCAGCCGATCAAAAGTGTCAAGGCTACCGCCCCCCTAATCGAGGAGATGGGTTCCATCCTGGACGACCTGCTCACGAAGGTTAACGAACAGAAGACGAGGAGTGGCTTTCAGGCGATTTCAGGAACGCTCTCGCCAGGCTAAAAGAGCTTCAGCTGACAGTCCAGCAACAGGCAACCATGAGCGTGGACTCTGGCATTAAGAAGCCTCGAAACCAGGGCTTTCAGGCGTCCCCGAGGAGTCCTCTGAAGGTCACCTCCACAGAGAGGAGCTGCCAAACGTCCCCCCTGCCCCGTGATAAGCCCCTGAAGCCGAGCTACGCAGTAGTGACGAGCGCGGGCGGGCAACGCCAACGGACAAAAAGGGATGCGCTGATCCTGACCACGTCCTTAGGCGCATCCTATGGAGAGATTCTGTGCCTGGTGACCCGTTCCAAGGATGGCAGGATGAAGAGGATTGCCGAGAAGGTCTCCTCGACCAGAAGGACAGCCAAGGGTGACCTCCTATTAGAGCTGACAGGCGCAGAGCATTACGCCAGCAAGCTCATGGAGGACATCGGCAGTGTGCTGGGGGACAAGATCTCCATCCGAGCAGCCACACCCAGTCCCTATTCGTGGTGCGGGACCTTGACGAGCTGGCCTGTGGCGAGGAACTCGTGGAGGCGCTTGCTGAGCATCGAAACTCGGGATGCGTATAGCGGAAAATGACGATATTGCAGTGCATATAAATTCGTTCTGTTCGACAGTGGACAAACTCAGTGAAGTGGAAATGAAGTTAGGAGACGAACTAACGGCAATAATTTTACTGTCGAGTTTAAGCAGAGAATACGAAAACTTCGTCATAGCCATGGAAACGCGGCACACATTGCCCTTGTTAGATGTCTTGAAGGTCAAACTGCTTGCTGAAGGAGAGAGAAGAAACAGAAAAACCAGGGATATAGCTGGAAATGAACAGTTAGCTTTCCAGGCAAAGTCACAATCGAAGAACACAAGGAGTAAAAGAAGAGAAAAATCAAACGTAGAGTGTTATAGTTGCGGACAGCGAGGCCACTATAAAAGTCAGTGTAAAGCACAAAGTAAATACGGATTGCCAAAAGAGAGAGAGTACAAGAACAGATCATATACAGTAGTGCATGTGGGTGACGTACGAGAGTTAGACGCGTCTAGCTGGTGTCTACAGCTCATATGTGTTGCACTCAAAGTCTTATTATCAATTATGTGGTGCAAGTGGAAGACATTATTTTGGCAGACAACTACGTAATGAGAGCAGTTGGTAAAGGTGACGTGATTGTAAAAACAGATCATTTCAATCTGACGTTGCGGAATGTATTGCACGTTCCAGAAATGAAAGGAAATTTTATGTCTATCAATTGTGCAGTTTCTCGAGGATGTACTTTAACATTTCGCAAAGACTATGCGACTGTATACCAGGATGGAGAAGAAGTGTTGAGAGCGCAAAGAAAAGACAAGCTATTTATTTTCGAGAGCGAGCGGAACGCTTGTTTTGGAACTATGCAGACCAGTGCAAGTTTGTGGCATAATCGATTTGGGCATTTAAATTATGCCAGTTTATCCGAGCTAGTAAAACATTCTATGGTGCAAGGCATTAACTGTGTTAGAGCCAAGCACCAGCTGGAGATTATTCATACGGATGTGTGTGTGGTCCAATGGAAAAGAAGTCAATTGGAGGAGCTTCGTATTTTGTCACATTTATAGACGATATGACCCTCCGTGTGTTGGTGTACTTCATAAAGACCAAAGACGAGGTATACGACAAATTTGTAGTTTTCAAAAACATGGCAGAGAGTCAGCTTGGACGCAAAATAAAAACAATACGCAGTGGCAAAGGCCGTGAGTTTGTTAATAAACGTTTTGACAATTTGCTTCAGGAAAATGAAATCGTAAGGCCCCTACAGTCCGCAACAGAACGGCGTGACAGAGCGAGCCAATAGAGCCCTGGTAGAAATGGCCAGGAGTTTGCTTGTTCACTCAGGAATGCCGGAGAGCCTTTGGGCGGAGGCTGTGATGACAGCTTGTTATATCAGAAATCGGTCGCCAACTGCAGCTCTCATCAGAATTACTCCTTATGAGGCGTGGAGTGGAAAAAAAACCCAATGTGAGTCATATGCAATTTTTTTGGATCGTTGGCGGTGGGGTTCGACAAAGGTCACCGTGGAAAATTGAAGGCCAAAGGAAAGGAATATCGATTCGTTGGATATTCCCTAGAATCAAAAGGGTACAGGTTGTACGATCAGCAGACGCAGCAGGTCGTCGTTAAACACGACGTATTATTTAACGAAATTCAAGGAGACGAGCCTAAGATTTTTGAATTTCCAGCTGCAGAAGTGTCATCGAGGGAATCTGAAGATATACTCAAAGTAGAAGGGCAGCGTGAGAAGGACGAGCAGTCAGAAGATGATAAAACCGAAGTATGAAGAAGGGATGAAGAAGGCACTCCCAAGCGGTATAAAGCCCGACTGGTAGCGAAGGGTTGCTCGCAGAAATTCGGAGTCAACTATGGAGAAACATTCTCACCAGTATGTCGATACGAAACTATTCGCCTTGTGTTGGCGATATCAGTAGAACTAAAGATGTACCTACACCAAATGGATGTGTGCAGTGCCTACCTCAATAATCATTTGAGCGAGACCGTGTACATGAAGCAGCCCAAGAATTTCGACGGCGAAGCGTGCAACGACAAGGTTCCGAGGCTCAATAAGACGATATATGGATTAAAACAGGCAGGACGAGAGTGGAACGCCACTCTGGATGGAGCACTTCGAGATATCGGATTCGTGCCCTGCCAATACGAAGCGTGTTTGTACAAACAGGACATGAACGGTAACTTGTGTTTTGTACTAATTTATGTTGACGATCTTCTAATAGCGTGCCAGTACAGATTGGATCTTATGCAGGTCATGTCTAAGATAGCGTCGAGATTTGAATGCGTCAATAAAGGCCAGCTGAGTACGTTTTTGGGTATGCAGATAGAACGTGAAGGCGAGTTGGGCAGGATACAGATGAACCAGACGTTATACATCAAGGATATGCTGCAGCGACACGGCCTGGAGCAGTGCAGGCCGACAGCGACACCCTTAGACGTAGGATTTCAGGATTTGTGTTACTCAGGATCCAACTGCATATCAATCAGCCATAGGAGAGTTAATGTGGATTGCGTTAACATCAAGACCAGATATATACCACTCAGTTGTGAAGCTGGCGCAGCGAAATAAAAACCCGCTAGCGAACATATGTTGGCCATAAACATTTGATGCGGTATTTGACAGGAACGGCCAACAACAAGTTAAGCTATGGCTTTGGAGGTTCGCCATTGGTAGGCTACCTTGATGCCGACTGGGGAGGAGATGTCAGCCACCGACGGTCGTACACCGGATTTTTTTTCTTTTTATCAGGAGGCCCTATCTCTTGGAAGTCGGAAAAGCAAAACAGTGTTGCCTTGAGCAGCACGGAAGCCGAATACATGGCGCTCTCATCAGCTGTAAAAGAGGAGCTACATTTGAGGCGTTTAATCATCGAGTTCGGTTGCGGAAGGAAGGATACCCCAACAATCATCCATGGAGATAACCTTAGCGCTCAGAATTTGGCCAGAAATCCGGTTTAGCATGCGCAGTCGAAGCATATTGATATCAGGTATCATTTCATTAGGAAAGTTATCCAGAAAGGCGGCGTTGAATTAAAATATGTACCAACTAACGATATCATAGCCGATATGTTAACAAAGAATTTGTCAAAAAATAAACATGAGAAGTTGATTAAGCTAATGAATTTCATTTAAAATGGTAACATTGTGGAGAGGTGTTGAAATTAGTTGCAATGTTCTCATTTATCAGCCAATGTTAAAAGAATATTAGAATAACAGAATGTAAACATATGTGAGAGAGAGAACTGTCATCTATATGTAAAAGGGAGTCGAATCAAGAATGCGAACATGAACACATCGCTGCGCGAATCGCGATCAATAAACAGCATTATTATTATAAACTTTAAATTAATGCTTCGTCTTTTATTTTATTTTCGGTGAGGCGGGATTCTCCCCTCACCATGTGATTTAAAAAGGACATGTCATAAAAAAAAATTTGTCGTATGGCGGGTTCCTGAAGGAGAACCCGAATTTCGACTATGGAATTCGCATTTCTCGAATCTACTTTGAAGCTAAACACCCGGGGCCTGCTTGCCTGCTTGGCCTGAATAAAGCATAAATCCTAGGTGCATTGGTTCGAATACCGCTTGCTCTTTCGGTATCCTTTTTTTTTTTGTTATTTTTACTTTTCTATATATATTTTTTGTTTGCACCGCTGTGGAGGAATCACTTGAGACCCTATAAATTGTTTATATATTCTTTATTATCAATAGAAGAGTTCAAACGTTGCCCCGTGTAGACGTGTTTTCGATCGCTCTGGCGAGAGAGTTCTAAAACACCAATACGATACGATAAAAAAAAAATATAAAAAAAATACAGCGAAAAGAAAGGTATATATTTCCTTGTGCCTGTGAGAAACTGAAAATCTAATTAGCTAATTAGAATTATTTGAAATGTCGAACGTTAATAAAACATTAACAAGTTGTAGTAGCGCTTGTCACTAGCCAAGGAGCCCTCTGGTGGCTTAATTCAAATTAGGCGGCTTATCGGCTCGCATAAATTAAAAGTGACACCTATCGGTTGCATATCGGCTAAAAATGCAAGCCTGGGTTAGCGCAAGTGCAGCTAACTTCATGCTGTCAAAAGTCTTTTCCGCCAAGATCGT
>VNJS01008035.1:0-35423 GCA_008042575.1 Drosophila watanabei
GTCTAGGGGTATGATTTCCGCTTAGGGTGCGGGAGGTCCCGGGTTCAAATCCCGGACGAGCCCAAGTGAAAGAAAATTTTTGTTTTTTTTTTTTCAAATTATAAACATTGCTTACATCATTTTTTATTTTTGTTGCACAAATAACGACTTATGGGTAAATAATATTAACATTTCTTGTTTTGCCCCACTTATAAGGTAAGATTAAAATTGCATAAGATATTGATTAATACCAATGTTTAACAAAACAAAAATATAATTGAATGATTTGTTGTTTCTCAGTTGTATTTTCTCAACATGTATAATGCATTTACAAGTGTGTAAGCAGAAAACAATTTCGATACAAGTAATACAAGCGAAAAACATTGAAACAAACCAACAAATAAAAACAAGTTGCATGTGCAACTTAGACTTAATTTGCTTGGGCTCTTGCTTCGAAGAAGACCGACCTAACGACTACGTAAACATAAATAAATGACACATTTTGTGGACATAGAGAATTAGATAAACGTACAATAGAATAACATACGGTACAATGATAGAATAGATGATAAATACATAAAAATTTGGCCCAAAATTGTTGCTTTGTTGCGCAGTTGCTGTTGCTGCTTCAGCTGCTGCTGCTGTTGCTGCTGCTGTTGCTGCTGCTGCTGCTGTTGCTGCTGCTGTTGCTGCTGCTGTTGCTGTTCTTGCTTTTGTGGCTGCTGTGCTGTGTTGGGGTTAGTTTTTCCATTGCTCGACGTCCCTTCCAGCTTAACCCTGGAGGGGGGTGAACAGTCGTTGTTAGCTTAACACCCTCCCAACATCCTTTCCTCCATGTGAAGCTCATCAAGTCTTGCTCATCATCATCTACATCACCAACATCATCATCGTTGTGTATGTTCGTCAACCAGTTTTGCGCTCGGTTAGAGAATTGCTGTTATTTGCTGGATTTTGGTTGATTGGTTATTATTAATATTTTTATATAGTTATAATTATTTATTTATTTATTATTAGCACTAATTATTCTTTGGTTGTTCCACTGGTTTTGTTTGTTGTTTGCTTGCTCTTGGTTATTGCATTTCTTTTGCTTTGCATTTTTATTTTTATTTCATTTTTCGATTTGTTCATTGTGCTTTTTCATTTGGAAGCTGTTGCTGCTGTTGCTGTTGCTGTTGCTGAATGTTAATAACGGCTGCCGTTTTAAACAATTCCTTGTGACTGGGCTTATTTGGATAGGTTGCTGGCGGCGCTGTCGTGGTTAGTTCTGATGATGCTGGTGATGCCTGGTGAGCAGTGGATTTTCGCAAGCTTTTGCCAAAGGTGGAGCTGCCTCTCAGACCTGCAACGAGTCGGAAAAAGCAGAAACGAAAGGAGAAAACAATCAAAAATTAGTTTGTCACGCATTTATCGTTCGGAAAGCCAAACAAATGTTGGTTAAAGGCCAAAACAGAGATATGTGTGGTGTCTACTGCGAGTCGAGAACAGCACTGAGAGTGTGTGCCAGGAGGTGGGATGTACGGAAAGACAGAGCCAGAGACAGTCGTGATGATGTGTATAGAACATAGAGAGAGAGTGTAGTGTGTGCGCTGCCCCAGGAGAAAGAAGAGTGGATCGAAAATTGCTTTGCGTTTTTACCTTGGAAGCTCAAACGATTCTGATAGATGGCGAATATATCGAAGGGCCTGTAGCATGGCTCGTAGCCAGCCTCGGGCCCATCGAGATCATAGCCGGGACTCTGATCAGAAGCGTTTGCGACAGACACGGGGGAACAGTTTAGCATATGGGAGGGTATCACGAGGAGGCTTTGCTGCATTTTCACGGCTGGCGCTCGCGATGAGTCGACGGCGGGCTCTGTGCCAGTGCCTGTATCTGTATCTGTATCTGTATCTGTATCGGGATCGGGATTGGACTCTGTGTCGCTTGAGGGCGCTGATGCGGCTGCTACGGTTGTGGTTCTTGTTGCTGTTTTACCCATTATTTGAGGTGCAGGCTTGGGTGGTTGTTTGTAGTTGTGGTGTTGTGTTGTGATTGTTTGGTTTTTGTTTTGTTTTTGTTTTGTTTTTCGTTTTTAGATAGTGTGGAAGATGGTAACAAAGTGGATTAGTTTGTTGTCTGCTGCTTGTAGTGATTAGTGTTAGTCACAATTTGTACAAAAATTCTTTGGTCTAGTGTTAGGAGAGTGTATTTCTGGGGTTTTGTTTTAGATTCTTACCTCGCTGTCCTCACAATTATTGGCATCCTCTCGGGAGTCGGTAGTCAGGCCCTGGACATAGTGAACATCGCTCGCGGGGTCGTCGGAGGAGGCCAAGTGAGCACGAAATTGCTGATTTCTTTAGGAAATATATGACATAAAGTGTGTAAATAATTGTGAAAGAATATTACTTCATCGCCCTACCTTAGTTCAAGTTGCTGCATTTGCTGAAAGTGTCTCAGTTTGCTATTTGCCAGATGTAATTTCTCTTCCAAGGCGGCATTCTCCACACACTTAATGGAGTATTTTTCAGAAAATGACAGAATTTCCAGGCGCAGCTCTTCGAGATCCTCTCTGAAAGGGTTAGTCAGTATTATATTCATGACATAAATATTTTAACAAATTTTTATAAAATTGAACTATAGTTGAACTATTTTATATGAAATGTTTTCTACTAAGTTATAGCTTAAAGAAAAGGATAAAGTATATCAAATTGTTCACCAAATTATAACTGATTTTACTTACTCCTTCAACTTGGCTCCATCCCCCCGCATGTGCTCACCCCTCTGGACCTGACGAAGGAACTCCTGCTTGAAACGTGCCACCTCCCGCTGCACCTCGCTCTGGTGCGCCTTACGCATGGCATCCAGAGCTGCCAAAGTGGCCTGAATTAGGGTTAAAAAAAAGGCAATCATCAATTTAAAATAAGTTGAACAACCCTTAACTGGTTGTGGTTAAGACTCTTACCTGAGTTTCCTCAGCCAAGGCGGTTTCCTTCTCGGCCAGCAAACGCTCAATCTCCAGCTTGTGCTTCTGCTCCAGGTCACAGGTGAGCCGCCGATGCGATGTCTCCATGGCGCTCAAACCCTTCTCGCAGAGAGTCTATTAAAGAAAAAGTAATAATTGCAATTATGATTCATAGATTAAATAATATAATATAAATATTGCGACATTCACAGGAATGTTGTTTTAATAACCTCTCTTTACTTAAATTAAAAATACACCCAAATACATACTCTTAGCTGCTCGATTTCGGTCTGGTACCGCTTCCGGAAGCTCTGCTCGTCGGCCACGCTGGCGTGCTCGTTGTGGTAGACTTCCCTCAGGCACTCCAGTTGCTTCCCATGCTCCCGCTCCAGTAGCTCCAGACGCTTCTCCAGGCGTCGACAGCGCTCCTGCTGTCTGCCCAGCTCCTCGCTGAGCTCCTGGCGCTGTTGGAGGAGCAGCTCCTGCTCATGCTCCTGACTGGCACACTTCTCCAGAGCCTGGGCCAGGTCACCCTCCCGTTGCTCCAGCAGCTGCTCGCTTCTCTGCAGATCCGTCTCGGTTTGCTGCTGCAGGGCCGAGAGCTTCTCTACACGCTGCCGCAGGTCACAGCACTTGTGGCACGCATCCTGCAGGCAGGTGAGCTCCATCTGCTCACTCACCATCACGCAGGTCTCCGCCAGAGCCCGTTCCAGCTGCCTGAGGCCGTCCTTGCGGTCGTTGATGGGGGAGACGGAGCGACGTGACCTTTGGCCCGCCCGAATCTGCTGCAGCTGAGAGAGACTCTGCTCGAGGCGCTCCTTGCTGCCCAGGAGCACATGCTCCAGGCTGTGCAGGCGCTGCAGGAGGTGGGCATTCAGCGGTGACTGGCTGCTGGACTCGCTGCTGGAGGATTCGGGTGGTGTGCCCTCCTTTCTGTCCCCTGTTTCCTTTTGCAATTCGCTCAGCTTCAGTTCCAGCTGCTCCTTACCCTTCAGAGAGAGCGAGCGACGCCGCTCGGACTTGGCCAACTTCTGTTTGAGACCTCGCACCTGGCGCTCGGAACTGCTGTACTTGAGGGTCAGATCCTGAATTCGGGCAGCCATCAATTGCAGCTGGGCTCCATCCTCGTGCTGTCGCCTCTCCAGCTTCTGTTGGAGCGCGGCCTGAGCCAGCTCCAGGGCATCGTACTGATTCTGGGACTGCTTCAGCTCTCGCTTCATGGCCCTGATCTCATTGACCGCCTTCTCGAAGCGGGACCTCAGCTCGTTGTACTCCTCGGCCAGCGAGTCGCGTTGCAGGCAGTAGGGATCAATGTCGCTGATGGTGGTCAGGTCGCTGAGCGAGTCCATGCGCTTGATTTTGTGACGCTGCAGGTTGCTCAGACCGCCGGCGCTGTTGTCCTGCGCCTTCAGCTCCCTCAGACGCTTGTACAGGCCCTCGTTCTCCTCGATGCCCTGGGCCAGGCGGTCCTCCAACTGCTTGATCTGGCACTGGCTCTCGGTCAGCTGAAGGCTCAGGTTGTGCATCAGGTCCGAGGCACTCTGCTTCGCCAAGGTTAGCTCACTGTTCAGCTGCTGCTGCTGCTCCTGCAGGCGGGCCGTGAGCTGCTGCTCGGTTCTTTGGAGGGTGGCCAGGAGCTCCGACATGCGGGCCTCCCGCAGAGAGGCCTCCGCTCGCAGAGTCTCGCACTGCTGCTTGAGCTCCCGGCTCTCGGATGGCTGCAGCTCCTCGGGCACCACCAGCAGGGGCAGCTCATCGCTGGCCACACTGTCCACGGTGCTGCGCCGGGAGCTGGGCGGTGAGCTGCGACTCCTCTTGTGCAAACTGGCCAGGCTGCGGTTGCGCAGACAACTCCTTAAGACGGGCGGCGATGGGGACAAGGGCGAGCCCCAGTCCAGGCTGTCCCTTCTGCCGCCCTCCGAGGCCGTTCTGTACTCTTCATCCGAAGAAAAGTGCGGACCGATCGGGGTTCCGGGAGTGACGGGACTGGAGTTTGGTTGCTGCATCTGGGCCTTGATGAAGTCCTGTTCAATGTCCGTCGGCTGAGGCGGAGATTCCAGCAGTGGCAAGCCGGCGGCACTTCTCAGAACTGCCAGCCAGCTGTTCCTCGAGCTGGGCGACAGGCTGGCCAGGAGCAATCGCTGCTTGTCCCAGGTTGTCAGCTGGAAGGCATGCTGCTTACTCGCCGCCGGCTCAGCCACAACGCTGGTCAAGCTATTGACATCCAGGACACCGTCGAGCACTCCTCGCTCCTCGCACAGGGGATCCCGGTAGTAGAAGAGAGCTGCTCCGCTGAGGGTGAACCAGTGCTTCGACCACTCGCCCGTTCGATTATCCTGCTTCATGAGCCAACCCTTCTTGGCATTCAGGGACTCCTCGGCGGTGGCCTTGGCCGGAGGCTTGCCCTGACCCGAGGAGACCTTACCGCCCGCCTTGCCCACCGATCGCAGCTCGTCCGTCTTGGCCATGTAGTTGACGCACAGCTCGTCCAGATTGCACCCGCCATCGGGGTCGCCCCTCTCGTGCTGGTAATGTTTCGGTGACTTCAGGTGCAACTGCAGCCTGGCCGTGGGCTTCGCCTTGTCCCCCTGCTCCATGACCGTGGGTATCTTCTTGACTATGGCCGAAACGATCGCTGGCGTGGAGTTGGCTGCCAAAGGCAGGGACTTTGGTCTTTCACTGGCCGTGCTCGGGGTCTTGTTGCTGACTTTGTTGTTGGAGGACACCTGGAAGTCAGTCTCATCCCGGGAAGCTTGATACTGGCTATGGTGGCTGAAGTGGTGCTGGTGCTGATGCTGATGCTGATTGTTCAGCGCATTGTTCACCGCCGTGGACCAGCGTTTGTTCTGCTGCTGGCTCAGGTTTGTGATTGTGTTGGCGATGTCCTTGATTGTCTTCTCATCGCGACGAATGTCCTCGATCAGGAGGCAGGTGGTGGGCTGGGAAACTGAAAGGAAGAAAAGAAATAATTAAAATTTATAGATTAGGAAATTATTGAATCGATATTTCACGCAAGGAACGATATATAAGTCGACATTATTAATTATATTGAAAAACCTCTAATATTTTATAAATTCTTTATAGAATTTTTGACGCGAAGAACTAAAAAAATCTATAAAATTTCCATCAAAAGTGCTATTAATCGATTATCCGTTTACATAATTGGTAAAAATACACACAAATGATTTAAGATTGATGAAAGACGGGCTAGATATAATCCGATATCTTAAGGTTAAATGCCATTTACAAATATATAGATTTTTGAATTCCGATACATTAAATTTGCGATGTTTCTAATCTGACACCTTGTGCGATATCTATTGATTTTTAAAATGTATGGAATATAACAATTGCCTTAATATTTTATCTATTTTTCAGTTTATTGCCATATCAAATTATGATATATATCAAATGATTATATATCATATCAAATTATGATATTATATCAAATCGGACTTTTCTGATAAATACTTCTCCGATTTATTTATAGTTAATAGGTTTCTCTATCCTCTTAAAACGATTTCTCCAAACAAATATTAATATGGTTATAATTATAAACCCAAAACTACAAAGAGATCTCTTGGGCAGATATTTAGGCAATCCACGCACTCCCTTCTCATACGTCGCCCAACCTCTCTATTAAATATTGTGATAAATGAGCAACTTGGCAATTTCATTTGGTCGGCTGGCTGAGAACTTCTACCTAAGCAAACCATATCAATGGCATTGACTGAAATTAACTTAGACAGGGGATCCTGGAGAATGGAGGATGGTGGATTGGAGAATAAAGAGAGTGAGCAAGAGATCCGCCCCAGCCCCTAACAATATTTATGCCCGGCAAAGGCCATAAAACGCGGCGAGAGAGCCAAGTTATGTGCGCGCAAATATAATAAAATTATTAAAACACACGGTAAGGGGATACCAGGGATCGCGATAAGGCCGAACCCAGGCCAAAAGCGATCCTGAGAGCTCGCGCGGAGTGCCATAATTTTATTAACACCCGAACAAGTCGAGGACAAACCGTCGGAGACGAGAGCCAGCTCCTTCGAGAGTTGTCCCATAAAATATGTGATTACAAAATATATATATTTAGACGGGAGTGAGTCGCGACCTGTTCGAGGCTGCCGCCACCTTTGTGTTTATTATGATTATGATACAAATTTCCGACTGGTCATAAAATCGAGACCGGGACTGGGCCGCAGACAGGATTCAGAATTCAGGCTGGATCGAGGGACCAAAGCCCAGTCCGAGACCGAGTTGCACATCAATTCGTTCAGTTGAACAGGTTGGTCGCTTTTCGGCTGCTCAGCGGCGTTTATCTTGATTATTGAGCTGTTGCAAAAAAGCGAAAGGAGGTGGAAAAGCAGCCTCTGAACTTCGCCAGGGCGAGCATCAGTAATAGCTTCAGCTTCAGCTTCAGCTGCAGCTCCATCTTTAGCCCCATCTGCAGAGAGACTCTGTCAGAAACGGGGTCGGGGACTCACTGACTGACTAACTGACTCACCGAGCAGGTTCAAGGTTACTGTGCTAACTGCGGAAAGGGGAGGTTACTGCGGGCACGGGGTATGTATGCCTTTAATTGGTCGACTTGTCGGTCCATCGCACAAAGGGGGCAAAGCGACTGACCGGACCAAAGTGGCCCTCGATTATGGTTCGGGGCTGAGGACTATGTCAGCAATGGAATTTATAATGCTTATGATATTACACATACCCGACAAAGGACAGAGACAGAAGAAGCTTGCAGGACATTAAGTTAACGTTTTATGAGCTCAACAACACAATTAAAATTTTCAACAAAAAAATATAAAATATATGAGAAGGTAAAATAAATCCAAAGTGGGTTTAAATGTATTTTTAATTAAATCTTAAACTCTTTAGAATATTATTGAGTCTGCTCGGGCGTTTTTCCCATTTACAGGTCATCTCTTATTCGATGCTCTGCTTTTGTCCTGCCCATAAACCCTTTCCCACTTGCTGCTTTATTATCTTGGGCTCTTTGTCTCGTTTTTTATATATATTTATATTCTTTTTTTTTTTGTGGCCTGCCCTTGATGTGTTTTGCACCATTTAATATTTATTGTGGCTTTTACTACGAACTTTCAAGTTCAAGATCAAATCGGCGCACAGGGAGTCCAGTCCGTCGCAGGACGCGTAAGGTGCCAAGTGTAATTAAGTTGATAAAAACTGTGTTCGCAGATACATGCGGCTTGATGCCGCAGCTGATGCAGAGAGCTCTATAATTATGGTTACTTGCTGAGAGAAGACCAAGGAACCAAAAGGACTTTCAAAATTGTCTCCTTTTCTTCATTCTTTATTTACAGCATTTGATTAATTACGGCGACAATTAACCGCTCTTAGAACAACCCACTCAATCATGAGCTGCCGCTCCCCTCCTGGAACGTAATAAATAATCAAATTGCCAGTTGATTTACCTGCTCGGCTCTGCCTTTTGGGCGAACGAAAGCGAAAATTGCCTTTGGATTGGAATCGCTTCGGTACCTCCTGCTCTGCCCTGCCCTGCCCTGGGGCCCCCTCACACGATGACTTTGAAAAATTTCTAACTGGCCGTGCACAGTCCCCCCTGATCCCTGATTATATAAAAAAAAAGAAAGAAAGAAAAATCCTGCCAGACTGGACCCATGTATGTTGCATAAATTTCGCTCGCAAGTCGTTACATTTATGAATATTGATTGGTTATTGGCGGAGGCTGCATCTGCGGCTCCTCTAGCTCCTCTAGATGGTGGTGCTGCTCCTCTCGAGCCTCGTAAATCGCACAACCTGCATCGTTAGCTGCTGGGACGCCTTCTTCTTTTCTTTTTTCTTATATTTTTTTTTTTGCCTGTCCTATGCTGTCATTTTGCATTTGCACAGAAGTTGTCCGGCCTCAATGGAGTTGGTTCCAGGGTTACCGCCTCTAGACACGTTTGTTAAAATGACCAGAGAAGCCATGTGAGACTCATAATGAGGTTCCTCAATAGAAGGATAATGAATTCAAGGGGAGAACTAATGAAACTTCCTTAACAGTTGGCAGGGGGTGTAATTAGCGAGTGATATAAGGTTAAGGTTATGCTCTAATAAAGTTGGCATTAAGAATGTAAAGACAAATAATTTTATTAGAGAATCTTTTACAATTTCAAAGCTAGTTAAGTTCTTATTTAATTAACTTGTTCCATCATTCAACTCAAGCTACAGTAAGCTAAACCTTTTACTAAAACGCAATAAAGTAATACATTTTTTACGTAAAATCTTTTATAAAATCCCATGCTTAAACAATTTAATTTTCAGTGCATTTGATTCAAAGATAAAGCAACTACTTTGTTGCAATCATAAGTAGTTACTTCTGCCCTTCTTCTGAGCAACTGCAATTTGTCATTGTAATACAATCTTGCATTTAATTCTTGGGCAACTCTCGTTGGCTTGTAATGGGCCCTTGGCTTGATGCTGAGATGCTTTTATTGTTGGTCTGGTGGTGACTTTTTCGGGCGTTTAATAGCCGGTTACTGGGCTACTTGAAAGGGAGCTGCATTTCGTCACCTCTGCCGAGAGATAGAGAGACTGTTGCAATTTCTAAGCCCATCCACAGATCGGGGCCTTTCCACGCTCCACTCCACGAGATTTATTTGCACTGTAATTATTCACTTTGCCGTAAAACTTTGCCCATTACAAGCGGCAGGAGCAGCACCATGTGCATGAGGGACTCATCTCCAGAGGGGCTTATCTTGTAGCTCCGACTTGGTAAATATTTCAACTGGCCCCTGCCTGACATTGGACAGCCGTCGGCTATTAGGTGTAGACAGTTTATAATCTTTGTCGTTGTGCATTTTAAGTCTTTCCATTCTGAAAGTGCCCGCTCCCTGCTCCCTGTTCCCTGCAATGAATTGCCTCATTTTGCCACAATTTTCCTTATTGATGGAATATAATTAGTTTGTGTCAGCACCAGAAATGCCCTAGAGTCCTGGTAACTGATCTCCCTGGACTCGCGGGACCCATTACACGGAAACTGTGCAACGCTAATCGAAAAAGGTGTCAAGTGTGAGTGTGAAAACTGGACACTGCAAAGCTTTTTTTGTGGAAATGCCTCTTTAAGAACCATGTGTTTTGGTAATGTTTTGACTTGGAGGCAAATGTTTCAGAATTACGTTCCTTTAAAATCTGTAGATATTTCTGTTCGATGGGTACTTTCAAGGTTGCTAATTCAGGCTTTCAGTTTCGTGGTCCCAACAATTTGAACTGGCTCACGTACTTATTTAACTGGCGATTTATCAACAGAATAATGCCATTTGATGTGGATGCTGAGTCTTGAATTTGTAACTATAAGCGGGAGAGTGCCCAACGAAGGCTCTTCAGTTTGTTGCCATGTTATACCCCTCGGCAGAGGAACGGATCTGAGGGCAGACACACTATAATTTAAGCGTGAATATCATTTTTCCATGAACAAGTATCCTGCAGCAATGTATGTGAGAACATTCACAGTAACTGCAATTACCGACCCGGACCAGATCCACTCACGGGTCTGCTGGGATCTAAAGGAAATTTATGAGGCCTACCATTATACGATCTTAAGTAGTGGAGGGGATTCTTCTCTCGACAAGCTCCGCTGTTGCTGCTCCTGCACGTTGTGTTTGTGTGAATTCAAGGTTAATTTCGTGGCTGTGGCTTTAACTAGCTACACGCACTGCGACGATCCCCCATCTCCATCTTCAGTTCCCATCTCCTCATGCTCTCCTCTGCTCTGAATATCCCTGTAATCCTTCAGTCTGCCCCCTGTCCCTGTCTGGACGAGGGCCGAGGTTGATAATTTTGATTGCTGCAAGCCATAAATGATCATAAAAATTATAGCAGCCGATACGAGCTCGGAACTGAAGGGAGCCCAACACAATGGAAAGGATGAACTTCACTGAATTCGCGAAACACAAAATGCTGGCTAAAAAATGGGAATTGCAAGGTACACATATTTATCAAAAAGTAAAAGACGGCTATTAGCTTTAACCAAAAATCATTAAGAGTCTATAATTTGTTATATTAATAAATACTTAAAAAATTAAATATATTTATGCACATTTAAATTAATAGAAATTTATACTTCCTGATAAAGGTATACTCTTCTTGTTTCTTTTAAAAACTAGAAAGGTAGCTAACTTCGGGAATTGAATCTTTGTCTTGGATCATGAAAACCGATCCTAGCTCAACCAAAATGCATTAATTTTAATTTGGAAAGCTTGTTTATACTAGTTTCTATAAGGTTATTAAAAAATGTATCCTTTAAAGTAGTTAACTTATTTATTAAACCTGAAAATATGCACTACATGCTTTAAAATTTAATAATAAATTAGGTATAATCTCGGTTTTCTAAATCAATTAATTCCAAAAGTATTATAACTCACCTCGATTTGTTATCTCATTGCCCGCATTTCGATTATTTTCGTCCTGTCCGCTTGTGCTGGTGGCACTCGGCTTCCTGGGCAAATCCTCCTCGTCCTCCTCATCATCCTCGACATCCTCGCCCGTCTCCACGCCGTCGTCCTCTTCGTCGTCATTGAGAGCAGTCTGCGTGGCGGTCAGAGCCGCTGAGCATGCCTTCGTGGAACTGGGACCCAGATCCAGTGTGCTGAGCAAATTGCCCGCCGACTGCGAGGACGTGAGCGTGTCCTTGTGATAGGAGCTGTGCCGATTGCCCAGCTTCGTGGCGAGTGTCAGGTCGCTGTTGCCTGTCGCCTGTCGCAGGCTGCCCACAACCTGGCCGCCGGGCAGGGTGGCGCTGCGCTTGTGGCGACCCTTCGCCTTCGGGAAGGCTGCCAGGATGTTGAGCCACCACTGTGACTCCTCCGAACTGGTGCCCTTCACGAAGGTCACGCGTTCCGGGGCAGCTATGGCGATGGAATTGGGATGGCCCGTCACCTCCACGGCGCTGGTCACTTCCAGCACTTTGGTCATGTCGATGCAGGCCTGCGGTATGGTTTCGGGCTGTCATGGAAGGAGGTAAAAAATAATACAAAAATTAAAAAAAAATATAAATATATAAATTTGGATGAGAGCTTAACCAACTCTTGCTTAACTTTTAAAAGTATTATATAAAACAATTTCCCCGAAATACTCTTACTTTTTGTAAGAAATATTTGAGTAATAATATTTGCATTAAAAACTAAATAACACAACAGATTTCTGTAAGACCTCTTTTTTCTATGTTATATTTTATTTGTCAAATTATGAATGTATTTTTTCTTGAATACGTCAGACAGAAAGTTTCGCCATCTAGGAAAGAGTATACAAATTTGGATCATCTTCTATAAAATCGAGAACAAGGCTTTCATATAATTAAGTTTCGAACCCCCTAAAAGTTTACAAAAATTAAAGCTCAAAAACCTACACATTGGCATATAGGTTCAATCATTTTTTTCGTCTACCGAGAAGATACGGTCAACTATATATACATATGCTTATAGTAAATAGTTTCAAGAGCAAGGCCACACTCGAGGTTCCAATATTTTTAAAGTCTGTTATCTTGCCTGTTTACTAAGATCTAATGATCTTTATATTATTATTTATATTACAAGGTCTATCAAGACAGAGCTTCTCAAGTAAAAAACTAAATAAATAATATAATAATTATATTTATACATTTTTCTTTATATTTTATTAATGAAAATACTTACATAGTCATCAACCGAATACGTTAGCTCCCCATCGTCATAGAGAACAAACCATCGTCTTTGCCAGCGCTGAAAATTAAATAAAAGCAATATTTTAAATATAAATCCATTATAAAATATTGAAAGATATATTTTTTCTCCAAAATTCTCTTAGCAACAAATCTCAATAAATCCCAAACATATATCGGCTGATCTCTTGCCTATAAAATATATTTTCATTGTCATCTGCAATTTAAAAATGGGAAAGGTGGGGCCAAAAATCCAAAGGGAGAATAGAGTTTGAGGTAAATAATGTTCAACGCCCCCGACAGAAATCATAATTCCATTATAATTCGTTCTTTCATATATTTTCTGCTGTTGTCATTCCCATGAAAGGTAACCCAGCTCCGACTCCGACTCCGTCTCCGTCTCCGTCTTCAACACCGACACCGACGCCTTCGCATCGGCACTGATTCGGTGTGGATCTGGGATGTGGATCTGAATCTGAATCTGTATCTGAATCTGGATCTGATTCTGATTGTTATTGTTAGTTGCCAGAGTCATAACAAACGTGGCACGGCCAAAAGCCGTGTAGGACTCAACGTGTGCCTGATATTTATGCAAATTACTAAAAGTCAAAGCAAATTAAGCTCAACCTTCAGCGAAGATGACGTTGAAATCTGAGGCAGGCATCGTGCCAACTGGCTAGTTGCACCTCGCACCTTCTCAAAGTTAAGTTTTTATGCCACATCCAATAATGGGCAGGCGATCGGGGGGGCAGGGAGCAGGTCGGGCGCATTATTTATAAGGCCTAGAAGAAGCCAACTAGCACAC
This sequence comes from Drosophila watanabei, assembly GCA_008042575.1. NCBI lineage: Eukaryota > Metazoa > Arthropoda > Insecta > Diptera > Drosophilidae > Drosophila > Drosophila watanabei. The sequence goes on from VNJS01008035.1 coordinate 13,381, forward strand.
GGAATAATCAAGCCTCAGCACCATTTTTCCGATTTGCGCTCCAGTTCTTGACTTATTTTTTTTTGCATTCCTCTTCTCACTGCGGTTTTTAACGATTGAATTCATAAATATTGAAGTGAGATCCCTAGATGCTTGAGGTGAGAAAAATGAAAGGTGCCATAAAGTGAAAGATACAAATTTGCAAAAGAATTTATATCTTGTCAGAATTTTAAGTTAAATAATTAAAAGCTACTTAGAATGTTTATTCCTCAATTACTTATGGGAAATATAATATATAAAACTGTTATTTATATCAATTTTTATAAAAACTTTGACTAGGAAACTTTCACGCGGTTTGTGGGAAGAGACCCCAAAGCAAAGTCAAGCGTAAAGCGAAATCTGATCGTTTCTTTGCAAAGATTTTCCTATTTGAATTACGTCAACGACTGTTTTCCTTTTGTATTCGATCGACATGAGTCAAATGGGTCAAACTGTGGCATAGTGCAGTAAATTAGATTACTTCTGCATCTAGTTGCAATGGAAACCATGCCCCAAATATGCACTTAGAACGTGTGTCTAGGGTTCCGTGCCCCGAACACTCCCTGGAATTCCCATTTCTCACATTCGCCGAGGTAAGCCGCTTATACGGCGTCGTTTAGAAGCCCCAGTTTCATTTTAATACGAAACAGAAGACAATGGCACTAGACACTAGCTTAATTAGTCGGAGGAACGACATCTCAATGTGCGCCGGTGTCTACTTAAGAGCGGGGCAAGAGCTGGTGCAAATCGGTTTCGACAGGTACTCGTACGTCATTACCTCCGGAGAGGTTGAATGTCAGCGGCAGCATGCCATGGGGGCCAAGCCGATAAGGGGCTCACTGGGCACCTTATAGGGTACATTGAGAAAAACTCTACAATCTTTACAATTAATTACGGAAATGCTTGAAAAATAGAGCATACAAATTTTTGAGTTGATATATTGTATCATAATAAGAAAACCTTCAGTAAAGAGTCATTAATAAAGTCTAAAATAAAAAAAATAAATTCTAAAATCTAAAAAATAAATATTTATATAAATATTAGTAACTTTTATTAATGACAATACTCAATACTCTGACATATTAAATATTTATACAAAATATTTTTTGTTATCTGATTTGATTTAGTAATTTATGCTGCTATTCCCTCAGTGTAGCTTAGCTGCCTCCAAATAATAATAAAAAGACGTTCGCCGTCTGCTGATAAGGAATATAGTAGCCCAGACCAGACCACCCCAGGCCATAGCATATCAAATAAATAATGTCTGGAGGCGCGAATAGTCATACGATGTTGTTATTATTGCTCTCTGAGGCGTTGCCAGGGCAGCGGAGCAACCCGTTTGATTATTGGGTCACTCGGAAAATTAGCTATCGATTGCAGGAAAATTTCAATTTGAAAAAGGTTATCAGCAGATGAACTTTTTGTAGCATGTGGTCTAGGTGTGGTCCATTAAGTTTTGAGATAATGAATATTATGATTATGAAATAATTATGTGTTTGCAATATAAATACTTTAATAAAAATATATATTAAAAAAAGACTTATGAAAAACAACAAGAGCAAATTGAGAAATAAATGTACAAGAATATATTTATGTACATATGTTTCTCATTCCAGGAATCCCAGAATAAATATATCTGAATATTCATATGTACATATGTATATACATCGATTTAACCCACATCTAGGTCGAAATTGAGGTGTGTGTGTGTTTCATTCTACTTCATTAAACGGGTTAAAGCATTTTTTATGCAAATTGAAAGCTTATTTCTTCCGCATGCTTATCTCTTTCGCACTCATAACATACGTGGCATCGTTTTACGGGATCTACAAATTTAACCCACTTGAGACAATGCAAAGCGAAATTGATTATATTATCCTATAAACACAGATCTCACGAGATCAAAAAAGCTATCATAAAAATGCCTCAATTAATCACATTTTGTATTTTCCAAGTTAAAAAATTTACACACCAAAAGCTCTGACAATATATTTAATATTCCATTTAGATTCAACTAAGCCCAAGGGAATATTTTCTAAATTTAAAGAAAGAGGAAACGTTGCTAAAATTTAAAATACATACTTCAAGAATTAATAGTAACTATCAACTGAATTATAAAACCTTATTAAAAGCTAACTTTTATAAATATTGACTTATGCTCTTACAATTCAAGCATGGGTTAACTTTTAGTTGCACTTGCTGTCTTTTATGGGCACTGGAAACCGCTATTCCAGCTATTCCAGATTCCAGCTCGGCCGCCGAGTGGGGCTTGGTCGCGCTGCGCGTACCTGTGGACAAGCGGGCATGCTAATGAGCTGTTTTTGGGGGCGTGTTGTTCTGCCGGCTTTCCAACTTTTCTAGAATCTAGAATCTAGATTGATTCTACGCCGCCTTCGTCTTGCGCCACGCCCCTCGAGGCTCTCGATTCCGAGAGGTACACGTATGCAAATTAAGCTAAAGTTCAATTGCGACAAAAGCAACAATACATTGGCTACATTTCTGCTTGCTGCCTGGCTTGACATTCACCCAAGGTTAAAGCTCTTACTATCCTCTCTGAGTGGGTTTACACTGGGGAAAATTATGTAAAGATTACGCTTCATTATGTTGATGAGGACAACAATGATTCCATAAAATCAAGACGAGTCAATTTAGATACATATATCGGGCCAATCAAAAGAAGAAGGTAAAACGAAATAAATCAATAAATTAAATAAATAATAAATTGAATAAATAATAAATTAAAGAAAGAATTAATTTACTAAATAATAAGTTGAATGAATAATAAATTTAATAAAAAATACATTTAAGAAATAATAAAAATTAAAATAATAAAAAATTAAATAAATAATAAATTAAGAAAATTTATGTCTTCCGGTAACATTTTTAATTTAAAATGCAATAAAAACTTTAACTTTTACTCGATAAATTTATGAAACATTTCATTAAAATCACATGTCAACCTTTTCATGAAAATAGCTTTGACTAAAACTATATTAATAAACTATAAGCTAAATATTATTAGGTCATAATTACGACTAGATTTAACAACAAAATTAAAGTGTGACCGTAATAATTTTTCTGTTCTCTCTGGTTCATGTAATTTTTTTTGTGTCAAAAAAGTTTGATAGATAAATTTTGTGCTACATTTATTTATGCATTTTTACCTTAATTTATGGTTACAGTAATAGCTACATTAAGTTCGTGATTTATAGCTTTATTTATTCTTCCAGTGTACTTTCTGGTGCTCTTTTTTCCATTGGCGCTCGCCTTTTATTTGAAGATCATTTATTTACTTATTTCTATTGCATTTTACATATTACAAATTATGGCAGCGCCGCTGCAGCTGGCGTCGACGTCGACTGCCACCTACAGAGGGAAGAGTATTTAAGGCCGAACGAGTGTCAAAGACGGCGATTATTGTCTCAGTGCAGTGGTCAGTTGCAGTTGTACAGGCCGGCTAACGGAGAAGTGCATTTCTTGAAATTTTCTCAATTGATCAAGTGAGTAAAATTAATGCAAATTGTACTAATTAATTAAAGGGGAACTGTCCTTAAAGTAATTTAATTAAATTTAATAAGTACTAGGACTTCATGGTTTTATTGGGTCTAATTATTAGTGCGTAGCCTGTTAGCTAACGCCTAAAATTAGACACATTTAACATAGGCTGTTAACTTGGCCCCTGCCATACGTGGCTATCTCGATCCGCTCAGCGCGTGTAGACTATCCCAGACTAGCAGTATTTTTCCAAACTTCTCATAATTTATACACACACACAAGCGGAATGCTAATCTTGAAAGAGCTGGGGCCGGCATTCGATGCCAAACAAAAACAAACCGAAGTGTGGCGAAACCTAAAAATAAAAACAAACCGGGAGCCCCGATCACGTAATGCGAGATAATGCAAAAAGCTCGACGTTAGCAAAGCTCAGAGGGAGGAATCGTCTTCCTATAAATACGGGAGGGAGCTCTAATGGAAGCCAACAAGTAATCAAACCTTCTTTCCAACCAAAACAGGTCGAAAGAGCGAGCCAAAAAGGAGTCACCATGTCGACGACACTCACCAACAAGAACGTAATTTTCGTGGCCGGTCTGGGCGGCATTGGCCTGGACACCAGCAAGGAGCTGGTCAAGAGGGACCTCAAGGTAACTACTGACTTGAACCGATGGCAGCCAGAGTTGCTACAGTGTCCTGTTTAATTGTCAGAACCTTGTGATCCTGGACCGCATTGACAACCCGGCGGCCATTGCCGAACTGAAGGCAATCAATCCGAAGGTGACCGTCACCTTCTACCCGTACGATGTGACCGTGCCGATTGCCGAGACCACCAAGCTGCTGAAGACCATCTTCGCCAAGCTCAAGACCGTCGACATTCTGATCAACGGAGCTGGCATCCTGGATGACCATCAGATCGAGCGCACCATCGCCGTGAACTACACGGGATTGGTCAACACCACCACGGCCATCATGGAGTTCTGGGACAAGCGTAAGGGCGGTCCGGGTGGCATCATCTGCAACATTGGTTCGGTGACGGGCTTCAATGCCATCTACCAGGTGCCCGTCTACTCCGGCACCAAGGCCGCCGTGGTTAACTTCACCAGCTCTCTGGCGGTGAGTGTTAAGATCCTTGATTCCGGATTTTTACTTATGATATTTATTATTTACAGAAACTGGCCCCCATCACTGGCGTGACTGCTTACACCGTTAATCCCGGCATCACCCGCACCACCCTTGTGCACAAGTTCAACTCCTGGCTGGATGTGGAGCCCCAGGTGGCCGAGAAGCTGCTGGCGCATCCCACCCAGCCCTCTCAGGCCTGCGCCGAGAACTTTGTCAAGGCCATTGAGCTGAACCAGAATGGAGCCATCTGGAAGCTGGACTTGGGCACCCTCGAGCCCATCCAATGGACCAAGCACTGGGACTCTGGCATCTAAGTTCATTCCACACTTTCAAGAAACACTCTAGTTCATAAGGTTCTGCGAACCACTCGATATATTCACGCATAGCAAAAAGGCTGATCGCTGCACACTCACATCTCACCCAAAATTTATACGATAATAAAACTCTATTTCCAAGTTATAACAAAATTGAGAAATCCAAAACAAATGATAAGGCCTGAAAAATTAATTAAAATAGATAAAGGGGAGCGACTGCTCAGAAATGGATAGCAGCAGTCAGTCGTTAAACAGAAGTCGAGGAAAGCGGAAAAGAATGTTCGATTTGACGGGGAAGCATGTCTGCTATGTCGCGGACTGTGGCGGCATTGCACTGGAGACCAGCAAGGTTCTCATGACCAAGAACATAGCGGTGAGTGAGCGGGAAGCTGGGCTTAAATCTCTGGCTTTCCGCCCAAACTAGTTCAGCTTAGCTAGTCGAAACTAATTAAGTTAATGAGTTTTTCATGTTTCCAACTCGAGCTAGTTTTTTGTGTTGTAATTAGGTTTATGTTTCAAGCTGACTTCGATTTAGTTGAAGGATTAAGAACTTTCGCTTATCTGCATATATTAGAGTGTAAATTTTAATGGTATTTCTCCAGAAATTGGCCATATTGCAGAGCACAGAGAATCCCCAGGCTATTGCTCAACTTCAAGCCATCAAACCCAGCACTCAGATATTTTTCTGGACCTACGATGTGACCATGGCCAGGGAGGAAATGAAGAAGTACTTCGATGAGGTAATGGTCCAAATGGACTACATCGATGTCTTGATCAACGGAGCTACTTTGTGCGATGAGAACGATATTGATGCCACCATCCATACGAATCTAACGGGAATGATGAACACGGTGGCCACGGTTCTGCCTTATATGGACAGAAAAATGGGCGGTTCTGGCGGATTGATAGTGAATGTTACATCAGTTATTGGCTTGGACCCATCGCCGGTATTCTGTGCCTACAGTGCCTCTAAATTTGGTGTGATTGGTTTTACCAGAAGTCTGGCGGTGAGTGGAATCAATTTATATTATATATACTTTTGAGTGTTTTTTATAATCCCCCGCAGGACCCTCTGTACTATTCCCAAAACGGCGTCGCCGTCATGGCTGTCTGCTGTGGCCCCACCAGAGTTTTTGTGGATCGCGAGCTGAAGGCCTTCCTGGAATATGGCCAGTCCTTTGCCGATCGCCTGCGCCACGCCCCCTGCCAGTCGACCGCTATTTGTGGCCAGAACATTGTCAATGCCATCGAGAGGTCGAAGAATGGTCGAATATGGATTGCCGACAAGGGCGGACTGGAGCTGGTCAAGCTGCACTGGTACTGGCATATGGCCGATCAGTTTGTCAACTATATGCAGAGCAATGACGATGAGGAGCACGATTGACTGTCAGTTGAATAAAGCTAAAAGTGTCACCAAAAGTAGACTCTTTTTTCTTTCGGTGCGATTATAGATTTGGGTTCGAGCTCATGTGTGGGAGGTGTAAATGAATAATGACGAATATTAGTGCGCCTAAAAGTATGCCTTAAAGTTAAGCTGGCGACATAATTAGATTAGAATCTTGTCATTGGGAAACTTTTTAATTGGTATTTTAAGGTATGTGTATAGGAAAGTTAATTGTTAAAAGTAAACAAAGGGAAACAACAAAAAGTGAGTTTCTGGAAATGGAAACATTTTTTATATTGATTATTCCTTTGTACTTCTTTTTTTTGTAGGATTTAAATTGTAATCTCAAGATGAAAAGTCTGTCACAGATTTTTATTTTGTGCGGAATCATAAAACCATTTTTTGAGGCAATGGAATATATCGAAAATCTGATAAAATCTAGGTTTATGTTACGATAGAAATATCTAATGTAGCGCTATTATAAAGATAATATGAAAAAGTATCTTCCTATTTTCGTATTGCATTGTCCTTATATACCAAGAAGTATTTTAATGTTTAGCTCAAAGTTTAAAGTTCTTTATATCGACTTTTTCTTCAAAAATCGCTACAGTACCGATATATAAATATTTGCTACCATCCCTAAACCTGAACTATGCGAATGCAGTGCGAAATTTTACGAGAGCAATGCCGTGCATTGAACTTTGGCACATTTCCAAACACCAATCCAAACCCAATCGAGCGACCGAGAATTGAATGTGAAAACAAACAAATCTGCCGACACGTCGACCGGGAATGGATGGATGTACACATAGGTGAGGGGGAGGTGGAAGGGGACTATACGGTACTATATGGTTTGGTAGGGTGAACTGTGGGCACGCCGCCTTGGCATACTTCCAATCTGAGTGCGTTGTCGCTGTCTTCCTTCTCGGTCGGGGCCACTTGGATCGTAAAAATCAATAGCCAGCCAGCAGACCAAAAAGAGAGCCACAATAGCATCGGACATTGAGGACCCGACGCAGCGGAATGGAACCGGCGGAATTGCATCGCCTGGAATGTTGGCTTCGACTAGGCCCGAGCCATATCAAACCATTTTTTTTGTTGCCAGAGACTGCTGTCCACTTCCGCTGGCAGTTTGCTTTCCTTTCTGCAGCGCAACTTAATTCCCAAAATCGATTAGTCACTGTAAGCGAACCATGCAATTGTCCAGCATTTTTCATTTATAACTCCGTCCTTATTTTTGTTCGTTAAACTTTTCTGGTTTCTTCCTATATTTTTTATTCGATTTATAATTTTTTTTTTGGCGTACGCTTGATTAATTTGGCCTGATGCCGGGAGCCAAGAGAGAGGGAGAGATGAGGGGAGGAGACATCTAAAAATGCAGGAAGTAATCGATTGGTTAGGGCGCAGTGGCCATAATGGGAGGGCATGTCAGGCGCAAATATCGAGAAACGGGGAGAAGTGATTTTGTCATCGATGATGTAGGATGTTGTAACAAAAGAGGTTCAAGAATATTATCCTCGATTAACCCTCTGTTTCTCTCATTGAAAAGGAACAAAACAAATCTTAGTTTTAATTGAAGTTTACCCAGATATTTCCAAGAGTATTTAAGACTTCGACTAGTTTGCAAATATTTTTTTACTATGCTGTATTGAAGCAAAAACATGCAACCGACCGGTTGCCGGCAGTAGGTGGAGATTAATCAAAAAAGCAAAAAAAAAAAAAACTATATATACTGAATAATGGGTGGAAAAAACTGATGCTTTTTAAATGGCAATACGTGCCTGGTCACCAGGTATTTTACTAATTAACCTGACGGATGCACGCCACAGCCAAGAAGATGATTGTGATTATGCAACTACATGAAGCGAGTCTTTTAGGTTAAGCGATAAGATGCAAAGAAAAACATGATAATAATAATTTTTAAAGTGGTATCAGTAGGAAATTCTTTCATATTAGATAAAGTTATGGAAAATAAATAAAATCATGATTTTTTAAGAGATTTGATCATCAATACTATCAATTTATGCATAATTTTGGGATTCTTGTCTACTCATTTCCCATTTTATTATTATTCCAAATCTTGAAAACATATTTCTCTCATTGAATTTCTGTACAGTATCCCCAGTTAAAAAGTTCACCGATCTCGACACATTTCATAAGATCTGTGGCAGCGCAACCGAAAATAAACATGAGAACACATGTTGGATACGAGAGCAAATACCCGCACAATCGGCTGGCTCCAAGACCCATTTGTTTGGAGCCTGAGACTCTGGCCCCCGGTTTGGGGGAGAGGGTACCGAGCCGAAGCCATTGTGGAGTTCGCCGGGGCTCATGGAGATTATCTACGGCTCGCACATGGCACCGGGCGGTCGGTCAGACAAGATTATATGCGAAATGCGAAGCCAAATAACAAGTGTTACTCAAGGCAGCAAATTAATAGCCAACATTTTTCCAAACTAATCACGACAAGTGCTCCGGGTTTCGGGCTGACACAGAAACTTGAACGGCCAACTGGTTGCCAGGCTTTTGGCTCAGAACAGCTAGCTGGAAAAGACAGATAGATCAGAGCGGAGCTTAAATGCCAGAAAATGCAGTAAGCGAAAAATAAACATGAAACATGAAGAAAAATGAGGGGCAAAAACGTTTCTTGCCCTCCGGGTGTCGCCGCTTCGAATCGCATTCAGCTGGCGGCCGTGGACAAATCCACCTTTTTGGCGGGAGTGGAGAGCAGAACTTGAGCCACAGATCCCAGATTCCGACACGTGCCCGGTGACAATGGGCCCGACAAATGCCCATGACAATTGCCAGAATATGAATAGGTAAAACATTTTGCAAATTTGCGTCCATTGACACTTTGAATGATACAGATCGCGCTGGTCCCGTTCCGGAGACCAAGAGTCACCCTGCTTAGCTGGGGGGTCTCCTGTTGGCCCACGCAAGCTGGCAAGCTCCCTTTTCCCTTCTCCAGTGCGCCCCCCCTGTTCTGGGGATACCAATTTCAGCCTTGAGGCAAGCAAACCACTTTGTAGGTACAAGAGACGAATGTGAAAAGATGTCAGTGCACTGAGAGGAATTTGTTGCTTTCGGGGAATTAAAATTTTTAACCTAAGTCTTAAAATAATTATTATAATATTTAAATAAGTTGTCAAATCTATAACAATAATGTTCATATAAAAATAATGAAGATCACACCTTAATAATATTTCATTTTCATTCATTTTTCATTCATTTTTTTAATATTCGTCGGTTGACCTTACAGAGATATATTTATGGCTTCAATCCAATTATATTATATTATTTCTATTTAACTTTATTTTATTGGTTTATAGGCAATAGTTATTCAGCTAAATATATGGCTTATAACCCAATGTTAGCTTTATATCTTGATATTTATATATAATAAATAAAAAAGTAGTTCGTAGATATCACAGAATTTTCTATGTTTCTTTTATATATTTTAAGGGTCAACCATTCATGTCGACTGTTGATTTTGCATCGAAAAAATATATTTAAAAAATATATTGAACCACTTAACTACTAAATTTATCATTTAAATTTCTTTAAAATGGTGGATATAAAAAAAAACAAAACATTTTAAATATGAAAACGTTTAAATTTCTGTAAACTAAATGATTAAATAAAGATAACTCAACTCCATAATTTTGTTTTCACTGTTAAAATAAGCAATATTCCCAAAAGGGGGACGCACAGAAGGGCGGGATAGGGGGCACCCGGACCCGGACCGGTCCTGGGTGCATGTAACACAATCAGGAAGTAATTTTTATGCTATGTACCCATAGCATGTGTCGCCGTCATCGTCGACGTAGCTGTTCTTGCTGCTGCCACGGCCGGTGGTGTGTGGTTGCTGCTGCAGCGAGTGATCTGGCCAGTCAGTTGGGACAGTCGCTCAGGGAGGAGGCAGGCAGGCGAGGAGTTGGCTTCTCCAGAGTTGAGGAGTTGCTCCGACAGATCTTGAAGCCATGGCTGTATTCTTGCGTGCTGACGGGAAAGAATCGCATTGGTGTTCCCTTCTCCCTTTGGCATTCGAGAGGGGAAACTGCATTGCATTGATTGCCAAGATGATGAAGACGATGATGTGATCATCGTTTGATCAATCTTGGCCAGTAGTTCAACGTTTACTGTTATTAGTTGCTATAGCATTTTGATCGTTCCGCATATGATTTTCTTTTTACTTGCAAAGAAAGCTTCTGACAGCAAGGAAAATGGGTGTTTATGGGGGGAAAAGTTTGGAAATTTTAAAGTTTGTAGATGAGTTCTTACTCTATAGACTTTTAACAAATTTCAATCGATTTAAACAGCTTTAAACCCATCAAAATTGTGTCACTATGCCTGTAAGCATTTTAAATAGTATTCTTAAATTAATATTTTTAAATTCCATTCCATTTCTTCATTTTACCTATCTTTGCTTCATATAATTTCCATTACAGACAATTACAACCCTTTAATAAGAAGAAAATGAAATCGGAACCGAAATTCCATCTCTAATCAACAACTCAATCCGAATAATAGCAAGTATCTGAAATGCAATTTGAGCTGCCACACGAAAGACCTGCGAAATGGGAAACTAACGGAAAACCAACGAATTGTGAAATAATTTGGTAATTTCAAATTTGATGGAAACCAAATTGCGGCAATAGAAATCGATTAGCGCCACGCTTCAACTGCCCAATAGAAAAAGTAAAAACAAAGCTGCTGAGCCGAAAACAAAAAATTAAGTTATCGTAAATAGCTCTAGAAACTGATCGCTAAACGAAGCTCGTGCGGAATGCGTTGGCTCCTATATATATATATATATATATATATATATATATATATAGTCTCACTGGCCGCCCCCTTTCCCTGCTCCACTCTTTGGAAAAACTCATTCAGCCATTAAATGCCGTTATCTGCTGATTACACAATAAAAGCACAACCACAAAGCTGCAGCAACAAAGGCTACTGCAGCAGCGCCCAGAGCCAAGAGACCCAATTCGAGGCGCATCTGTGAAAGAGCTGGGAGTGGTGGAGGCAGCAGCCGCCGTTGCAGCGGCAACATGCAATAATATAACGTAACATTTAGAACGTCTTTGTGGCTGCTGCTGCTGCTGCAACTCTCTTACCCACAGAAGAGAAGTTGCCGCTGAAATTTCTCGCAACATTTTGCTGTCTTGCATCATTAGGAGATGCACAGAGCAAAAATAACAATACCTTTTAATGGGTTAGTAATTGTGATTCAGAATATATGCAATTATACTACTTGAGTCTGTGCTTATTTTGCTAAATTTTATTACAGATATATAATTAAGATGGGTCTTTGATGTAAAATATTTGTTTTAAAAACATAATAACACATCAACTTTTGATTTTACTGTTTAAAAAAATTATGCGAATAATTCTAAGCAAACAAGAAAGAAAGCAAATTTTTAGAAGCGTGATCAGTCTTTATAATTATCTTATTTTTGTATTCATACTCTGATTTTTTCCTATCTAAGCTTAATGACTTTTATCCAAAACAAGACTATTTTCAGACTATTTCAGTAACTGGGGTACATATAACGATTTTAATAATCTTTTTGAATTAATTTTTAGTAAGTTCCTAGTGCATTAGTACAATAGAATAATGTGACTTTTATAAAATAGAAGTTTCTGTTTCAAAACATCAAAGTTATTACTTGTTTTATATTTATTCTAATATTCGTATGAGTTAAGTATACTTTCCTATCTGACTTAATTCTTTTTTCAAAGAAATTTATTAAAATATAGTAGTATAGTTTTTTTTCTCACCGTGGATAAAGTTAGGCAACTATCGAACGCCCAAATATTTAAGAAAAATAAAATTTCACTTTACGAATCAAAATACTATATTCCATCGAAAAAAATTGCTGCAATACAAAATTTCATATAAATTTCTAACCTATATACTATCAACAAATTGTATTTTTGTTAATACTACAGATAAAAATAATAAATAAATTAATTTACTTTAAAAATTCCAAAAATTCTAAAAATATTCGGAGCAAGAAACAATGTAGCACTTAAAGCCTCTCTTTGAATTATAGCAAAAAGAAGTATGTTAATGAATCTTAATTGTTTCCCTTCACAGTTTTCTTGGGACTACATAGACAATACTGTTAAAGTCTTAATAAAATGTATATTGCATTCAAGATTTTATAAAGAATTCACAATAAAATAAGAATATGTAATTTTGTGAATAGAAAAAGAAAGAAAGAATGAGTTATTAATTAAGGTTATTGTCTAGAAAATAGTATTATATAAACTTGAAACATAAAATATATGTTGCCTCTTAAACATTTGAAATTATTCAAAATTTGTAAAACTTTTGCTCTTAAAATGTTGTATTCAAATAATGTAAAAATTGCCTGGTTTTATATCGAGTTTTGGACAGAAAGACAATACGCTTTTATGCGAATGTATATTTTTGTGTGCAAGTTTTGGCTGTTGCTATTTGAACAAGAGGCAAGGGTACTTGGGATGTTGGTTCCATCGCAGTCGACTTTCTTTTCTTATTTTGCGAGCTTGGGAAGTGCTGTTGGCGATTGCCTGGGCGACTGCCTGCCTACCTGCCTGCCTGCTTACCTGAGCTGCCTTGTATCTAGGTGCAAGAAATCGAGTCTCAAATTGCGCCAAAGCCGGCAAGTGGCCAGCTCGGCTCTTGGCCATTAGTTATTAGAGCTTGGTCAACGTGTGTGCTGTGGCTGTGGTCTTGGTATTGGTGTCTTGGAATTTGCAACAAGTTTTGCTAAAATATGATATTACCCAAGCAGGTTGCAGGCAACGAAAAAAAAAAAATATACAAAAAAACACCAACAGCAACAGCGAGCGCAGCAGAAATATTTGTTGGATATTTGGAAATGGTCCCCCCCATTCCCATTCCAAGTCGACGGGTGAACAAACTCCAAAAGTCACTTCGGTTGCAAGACTTGAGAAAATGCATATCAAAAATCTTGAGCGGAGACCAAGGAGCTGTGAGCATCATAAGTTATTCCCCATTGATTGACGTTGATTGCTGGTCTGGCCTGTCTTGTTTGTCGCGCGTTTATTGAACTAATTTACGGATTCAAAGCTGCATACCCCGGCAGCCGCAGTTAGGGATGTGAATGGAGAGGAAAAAGCCGATATATATAATTTTTAGCAAATGAAATATATTGAATTTAACGTAAAAAGATAGAGATTATTGAATAATATATAAGCAGTTTTGTCTCATTGGTTTGACTCTTGTTTGAATACAAAATATTTAAGTTTTGGTCCTTCGAGCCGGATAGTGTCAACGTTTGTTTGCAACTTCTTCAGCACTCTTCATCTATTCTATCATTCTATTAATTTGAATCAGAAAAGAACTACAATAACCTTTTGTATTTTGTACTATCCAATCCTACATATGACTCCCACAATGCTAAAGCATTTTCCACGTCAAGTCAAAGCTTGCTAAAATATATCCCACAGTTCAAAGAGTATTGTGCCATAATAAATTGATGCAAATGAACTTTTGACCAATGAAGGTCAATTGCCTTTTGTCAGTGTGTTTCTGCGTTGTTTGTTATGCCATGTTGTCATAGCCACGAGACAGAGACTGATGAATGGAATGGATGGATGAGGCTCCTCGAACCCACTCGGCTTAGCATAAGCTAATTATGAGCTGCAGACCGACCTACTGCCAGTCGGCGGGTATATACAAACATAAACTTATTGAATCGGCAAGACCAGCGAGAAAAACATATAACCCCAAAACCGAAACAAAAAAAAAGAAACAGAAAAAAATCGAAGAAAAATGCCATAATGGGTTCACTAATTGCTTCAATTAGACATCGACCGAGACTCTCGAAGGCAGCGGCGCAACAGGTGTGCGAAACGACCGACAAAGTTGTGCAATATCTATGAGGCTCAATTGCGGTCCCTCGGCACTCGGCACTCGGATCTCTCTATTGTTTTCGAAAGCTTACGATATTTTTGTTGTTGTTTCGCTTTTGCGGTCACACCTTTGAGGATTTTTTCAATTAAACGATCCGCTGACCTTGATACCTGGGCTCCGCCATCAAGTTTCTAAGTGCACAGATCAATCGCTGCAGCTCTCAAGTCTGCTCAATTCCGTCTTCACTCACCTGAAAGAAGGGAAAAGCATTTAAAAAAGATTCATTAGTGTGTTATTAGATGCAAGAACACGGTCGTAAGATGAACAAGCACACTTCCTTATTGCCTACGGGGAGATCCCAAATCTGGCTGGCCATTAAAAATCCAAGAAAAACCTTATATACACTGAGATATATTAAGGGTTTAAAAGGTTTTTCTAATATAACTATAGAATGATTTAATAATTACTACTTTTTAGAGTTAAGCTACAATTCGCTTGATTTCTTTTAAATGTTTATATTTATTTAGAAATTTCGCACAGTGTCATTAACTCCTTTATGCTAAAGTGATCGCAGCAAAGAGCTCGCTGGCATAATGAATTGTCAATCATTATGCAATCTTCGAGTGAAAAATGATGCAGCAGGTTTCCGTGCTCTTTTAGCCAGAGAATGCGTGGGTCGCCAACATTTAGACAGACTGCGAGACAGTCAGATAGTCAGACAATGTTGTGATGTGCAACGGGGTCTTAGATCTTTTGCCGTGGCATGTGGCGCTAGAGTAGAAAGGCTCCAGAGGGAGAAAGAGGCCCGAACTCCAACTCCAACTCGAATCTCGACTTGGAGTCGGGCCCATCATTTATAACTCGGACAGCTCTCCGTTCCATTCCCTTCGTCTGTTGGCTTTTGGCGTTGATTATGTGGCGTTTTCGTTTGCATACAGAAAATTATTATACAGCGTGTATAATCGGCCCTTTTAGAAAAAAAGAAAGACAACATGAACGATGATGGATGCCACAAGTTTGGATCATAAATTGAGCATGTTCCCTATCTTGGACGAAAAGATGGACAGATTTGCGGAGGCGTTCGTTGGTTAGCCTTGTCAACACGCCCAGCCCCAAATGGTTGTTGGAAAATGATATTGTCAGCTGCGATCGATGGCAGTGGGAATGATTGAAAAATTGTTTGAAATTGAATTGAGAATGAATGAATACTTAAGACCTAAAAATTAGACGAAAGAAGTGAGTACTTAAATACGAAAATAAACTGAAAGTAATTCAGATATTCATGTTTTGTAGAGGTTATTATAAATTCAGTCAGAAGTTTGCAACGCTGTAAAGTAAGCTTAACATATTTCTTCCACTTATAAAAATTACCCATTAATAATATCTTTATATTAATTAAAGACTATGTTCCCCAAAAATATCATTACCAACCCAAAGGCAAAGACATACTGACAAACAAAGAACTAATGAAGGCCTTAATGACCAACTCTGATTGGTAAAGCACCGCAGGAAGTAAGTTATTGATTTAGTCATTACCCCGAGCACTAATTTTCAATATTCGTAAATTGGTTACTTCACAGTTGTTGTTGTAATATCGTTGCAAGCTTACATTGTTGCTGTTCTCAAGTGAATGGAACTTCCTTTGGGGCGACAAAAGCGCACTTGTTGTGGTCATAAAAAGTTAATAGAGTTAACTATTAACTTGTCAGTCAGCCCCAAAGAAGTCAGTCATTTTGCCAGAGGCGTCAATTGTGAAATATAGAAGCACACACAGAGAAAAATAATAATAACACAATGTCTTTGTTCCACGTACAATGGCAGGTGATAATTTCAATTTAAAACTAAATAAGCAAAGTCAGAACAATTTACTATATAATATTAATAAATATATTAGGATTATGTCTTTATATTTTGGAATATGATTTCTCAAAGCTTCTAATTTGTTGTAAATAATACTATAAAATCCGACTGTATCTAAGTGCACTTCAACTAGCTTACTGGCAGAATTGCGACTTGGCCTGTTGTCGACTCACAAGTCGTCAATCATTTTCATTTCTTTAAACGTGTCAAATGACGGTCGCGAGCGGAAGTCGTTCACCAGTTGCTACTTTTTTATGGGGGACTGGGTTGGGGTAACCATCGGCGTCTCGGAGAGAGGCAATTGGCTTTTAAAATGCACCTTAATGCGATACGTGTTGCACCGAGGGGAGGGGAGGGTATGAAAAAACAATGAAAAACAATTGCAACAACGCTGCCACGCCCACAAATCTGCTGCAGCTGCATTGCAGGAGGCGGACTCTTTTTGCTTTTATTTGTAATTACTGCGAACGAGAGACACTGTTTGAAACGAGCTGGAAAAATTATACCCATGGCTTGGTAACACAAAAAGGAAATTACGCGGAAATCAAACATCAAATGTCTCCCAGGTGATTTTGCAAGGAGCCATTACCATTATGATGAAAACGTTAGAGCGACCATTTCCACCTATTTTATGTATTTTTTCGTTTTCTCTTCTCTATTGCATATGAGCACACAGCGCGAACCAGATGACAAAAAACAAAAGCTGCTGCAGCAGATGAAAAATAAAACAAGTACCCACAAAAAACAATACACGAACTTGCACAAAACTGCAGCCGGCAAATGAAAAAGTTGAGTAATATCTTGGATGGGCAGGCTGGGGCACAGAAAGATGGGTAGAGGTCTTATAGGAGGAGCGAGTATCGAATGGTGGATTACCTGGAGAACGCACTAAAATATTAAAAAAGGTCTTATTATACTAAAGATATCATTGGGGATTTGAAAACCCCTTGGAATTTGTCTGAAAGTATGCATTAAAAAGTTTAAACTCAGTGTACAAATTTTTAGAACAGTTTTAGGCGCATTTTTAAGTAATTTCAAACCTTTCTTTCGTTCAAATTAACTTAGAAAAAATATATATTTGAAAAAACTAATATATCTTCACATTATTACCCCTCTTGTCCAGCATTCCCCAAAAGTTACCCTCCTGGGTATCTGTGGAGCGAACATTTTATTAAGCCTTGCCCATAGGCTTGATGAGCACAATAAAACCACAGCTTCAGTTAGAAATATGTTGCCTCCGACTGGGTCTAGCTGTCTCTTTCTGCCGCCTGTCAGTTCGTCAATGCAACCACCACCCTTCACCCCACCAGAGCCCCCCTCCCCCCATTCTCATCACTCATAGCGGCTTCGTTCGGCGACAGTGACGGCTTTGAAATCCAATACGCGATCTTTCGCAGTCATCGTCATCTCCGTTAGACGCTCCGTCACGTAAGTCCCGCCTTGTCTTAGCTCGCCGTTTTATGTAATTACAAGAAGCGAAAAAAAAGCAACACCAAAGCAAAAAAAAATAAAGAACGCTTTTAGTATACTTTTGAATACTCTGCTATGAGATATATGCTATAAGCTTTAAATTATTATTATTCATGCTTTTATAAAAATTGTTATATTATAAGAACTATAGACTGCAGTATGTTGCAACCATGATTAAAAATAAAAAAAAGAGTAAATTCGTATAACTTGTTTAAGATCATCGGTGGGCAACAACTGAGTCTTTAAGCTCCTGATATTTCTAAAAGAGAGGCGACAAAAAAGGTTCAGCGACGCACTATAGAGCTTGTAACCACAAATCATATGTGTTGCGCGACAAATATGAAGATTAAATATTTTTAAATACATAAATAAATTAAATATTATATAAAGATTATAAAGATTATACATGCATCTTTTGTAACTGATCCATTCATCATAATTAAATTTACAAATTACACATTACAAGTTCTCAACAAAATCCTCAAAATACACTTGAACCGAAAGGGTATCAAAAAGAGCATGTGTTGTCTGGGGTCCGTTGTCAGCTTGAAATATGACTATAAACAATGTGCAGAGAGAATTCTATTGTAGACTACTTTTTTACTTGCTGAAAGGACTTGAATGCTTAGATTATTCTTTGCTTTGCTTATGTGCTTCGTTGCTTCAGCTTTCTTCACCTTTTCTGTTCAGAGCCTATTTTTTTTTTTTTTCGCTTGCCATTGAATTGTTTTGTGGCATTGGTGGTCTTGCCAGCGTTTACCGTTAGCAAATGGAGGCCCAGGAGAGGCGAGCAATCAATTAGCTCACCTTTCGGGTGGGTGGAAAAGGGAGGAGTTCGAGGAGGCCCACGCAGAGAACTCCAACGCTGACAGTTACAAATGCATCACTCGCCTGCGAGTCGTGGGCTAATTTGCGGTTTCAGCTTGCAGCCAAACTAATTAACATATAAATTTAGAGGTGTTGCACTTTGTATTTATTTATGAATGAAACTGACAGAGACAAAGAGACGGCTGATGGCTGGTCGTGGAGGTGGAAGAGGAGGATGGGAAGAGTGTGCAGGGCACTGGGAGAAATCTGTGAACTAGATATAAATATAAAACAAACTCAAAATTCTCAAAATAATCACATTTGTGTACTTTTAAAGATCTAGATTTCCTATTTTTTGTCAGTGCTTTAATCTGCAATATGCATTTCGTTCTCATATGCCAACACCAAGGTCGCCCTCAGTTCCGTTCAGCTAAAGGCATCAGCAGCATCGACATCAGTCGATTGCAGTTTATGGCCAAGAGTTTAGCTGGCCAAGATTTATTGGCATGTTATTCTAATTGCTATTTATTAGCGGTGGGAGACAGCCTCAGCAGAACGTGCAGAGAACTGCAGTCTCAGTCATTCAGTTAGTCATTCCAATCATTTGTTCATTCATTCAGTCATTCCGAAGCTGTCAGGCCGTCAAGTGTGCAAATTAGTTTGTTTGGTTTGGTTGTTATGCATGTGCTTAACCCACTTGTCCAATGTTTATTTGGAATTGCTCACCCAAAGCCCGCAAATATAATTAAAATATGTATAAATTTTTGTGAAAATATTTTATGTTTGGGAGGGGTTTGAGAGGGGTTTCCGATTTGTAACTGACAAAAATCATTTCAAGTCTGAGTATCTCAAAACTTTTACAAGATTTCTATTATTACTAACACCTTGCCTACAGTTAGCAAGCAATTTAGAGTCTATCAATTCCATACAATTAGCAAGCACATAAATATCAAATAATTTTATGCAATCTTCTCTCCGGGCTTCCAATAGCTACATTGCAATCGATAGTTTCCATTCCAATCTTCCGTTAATTGCGATTAATGAATTTCCACCGTGTAGACGATTTTCAGTTAATATTCTAATTTGTGTTTTCTACCTCTGCCTCCTCCCCGGGAATTTGTAATTAGTTTTGAGAGGAAATTACCAACGACTACGCATACTGTGGGCGTTGAAAGGAAAATGAAACCAAATGAAACTCATCCATATCGGTATGCCGCAGCCGTTCTAGAAAGATAGAAAGAGAACGGTCGACCGTAAAATGTTGGATGCTCATTTTAATAGCGGATTCTCTTGGCCATCAAAAGCCCATAAACTGAGTCTCGGCCCGAGCTCGACTGCAAATCGCAGCTATTACCGCTAGAGATACAAAATAAATATGCAGCATTTCGTGTAAATCGCCCACCAAGCCAAACACTTCCTTTATAAAGCCCAGGGAGACCGACCGACCGACCGACCGAGCGAGTGAGAGGAGGCCAGCTAATGCGTGCATAATTTTTAATAAATATTTTTCAAGATCTCCCAGCTGCAGTCGCAGACTGCCCGTGGAGGCCGTCCCAAAACGCTTCCTGGTTTAATTAATAAGCTCCACAGTCTGGGCAGCAGCTCCTACTGGCCGGTGGCCAGGCCAAGCTTGTCAATCAGCAGCATTTCTGAAGCGGTGACCAGCCTGAGCATGATGATTGGGATTATCAATTTCATTATCAAGTCCAGTTTCAGATCAGAGAAGAGCTTCGGTAAGGTGGAAGTTGGGAAGACATCGATAGTGTTTAACTCCATGACTTATAAATATGGATAAAAAATATCTCTTTTTATATCAAAAACATCGTAAACTTTGATAAATCGAACTTAAAACCTAAGATATCGATATTATCGAAAAACTGTTATATAGTACGCGTGTTTTTCTAAAGAATATCAATTTATCGATCATATCTTAACATTTAAGCATCGACTTATCGCTCATATCGTAATATTTAAGCATCGATTTATTATTTCTTATTTTATCGATAGATTTACGATTGCTTTCGATTGTGCTGCCAACACTGATTCACTTCCGCTTGTTGGCTCCATTCGGGAGCAGGTACTAGTACGTTGAACTCCCCTGCTCCACAGCATCGCTCAAGGCTTCCACCCAATGCCTCCTCACGCAAAAGTCGTCATTATGAAAATATTCCCCCATTTCCCCCTCCCGTCCCGTGGAAGCCGGGCCCGTGTCTCCGGCAAAAGCTTATCGGCCGCTGCTCAGCCAGCGCTTATGTTGCCCACGTGTCCACTCGTCCGACCCGTCCTAACTTTCCGTCTGTCGTCGCTCGAGCAGGTTTTCCTTTCTGGAAATTATGCACTTTGTATGCAAAAAAAGTTGGCGTGGCGATAAAAATCTGCATAATTTCAAGACGTAAGTTTATTGCCGTTTCCTAGCGCTCAAAGCGAGCGGGAAAGATGCTCGGCGGGCGAGAGGAGGTTGCAAGAGTTTGTCTTTGCGTTCTCCCTCCCTTTGGCTGCCCGGTCCTGACCCTTTTTATAATCGTAATCAATATTAAGTTATATGATAAATTATCGGATACCAAATTGCAGCATTTAACTTGTCAAGGGAAATTACGGGAATTATGCTAAAAAACAAAAGTTTCGGCAACAACTGTGATGGAATTATTTTATGAGGTTCGGTTAATTGGTGATATTTAATAAGAGTATTTTTTATGGATCCGATTCAGATGGGAGCCCTTCGGAATAAGCGCCAGTTAATTGTTTATACAAATTTAACGATAATTACTCAAGGATTAGATTTATTTCATATAATAACTAAACTGGTTAGAGATTTGAAGGCAAAGACATGCCAAATTCTAAAGCAAATATTTTTTTTACAATGTATCTCTAACGCTCTCATCGCATTGTTAATGAAACTAATCAACAAAAATATATTTTTTCGGGGCCTAAGATACCTCCATTATTCTTCTTTTTAAATCTGTTCCTACTTAGTTATAAATTATAATAATAAACCACATTTATCTCAAGCCCAACTATTAATACATGCTCACAAAAAAAAGAGTAATAATACATAAAGTCTGTTGTGGATAATTGCCTAAATGTACTTTCTTTCCGTTAACGCTACTGGCCCGCCCTTTATTCACGGAACTGTATGTCTCGGCCTCTCCTTCCGACTTTCTTGGATCTGCGAAACTGGAAAAGCAGCACAACATCCGGTTAGTGGCTACGACTGTGACTGCGACTGCTTCTGCGCAAATGTTAATTACATACCTGTCCATCTATTAAAAAACATACGTAAATTTATGTTGTTAACAAGGAAGTGCGCTCTGCGCATGCGCACACTTTTATTATTATCATCAGCATCGCCGGAGCTCAAGCACACATCAGTGGTGGCATTCGGCCATTTGGCCATTTCTATCTGTCCGCCCGTACTGCCGCCTCCTGCCACCTGTCCCCAAGTCCAGCTGGTGTTCAGATGCTGCTCTCTATTGCGGCAAGGCCTGTAGTAACTGTTTGCAGCCATTTGCATATGTCGCCGAACGTTTGCGTTGTGGCTTTAACGAAGCGCTGCTGTCGCCACGTCGCAACGTTATTCGCTAATTGGTCGAGATAAAAATCGTTGGCAGGGAGTGAAGTGAAGTGACGACGTCGACCAGTTGCTATCCACCATCCTGCATCCTCTATTCATCCATTTCCCCCCCCCCCCCCCTCCCCAAAAAAA
>VNJS01008035.1:35442-68815 GCA_008042575.1 Drosophila watanabei
CTCCCTTTCCCCCCCCCCCCCCAGTCCATAAGAATCAGCAAGATGATGTGGGAGAGGCGTGGCTAGTGCTGGCCATCAGCTGTTGCAAGTAAGGATGCACTTCCACAAAAGTTTGTCCGGAAAGGATCATTAATTTTGAAGGATATGTTTTCTCACGTTAAAAGATCTGAATATATGTTCACAAGTAAACGTTTAACGGTCTTGGTTCCCTATTAATAATTCCATAAAATATTTCTCCCCTTATAGTTATACAAAGGGAAACCAAGGAGCTCTACATTTTGAACCTATTAATAATATTTGTTAAATTGGAATTTGAACTATTATTCAATATATCAAGCAAACAGTTTTCTACTTATTTCAATCGTATTAAATATTTACGACAATTTTTATACATATATAAGAAATATTTAAAAGTTTTCTCTAGGTGCACCTTGAGGCAAACTGTCATCATAGCCCCTCCTCTTGCTCGTTCCCTCTTACCCCGACTCCCCAAACCAGTGGCACTTTCTTTGCGAACCGAAAAAAACAAAAAACAACAAATCGGTGGCTGAGAGTCGCCTTTTTCCCGCCAGATGCTGTCAAATATTTGCTCAAGTGTTTCTGCTTTTCGCACCACCCCGCCAACGCCTCGGAGTCGCCACCCATGTCAACCCTACCGCACCCCCTCCTTTGGGGTGGACAAGGCTGTGGCAATTTGCTTTATGGGATTTACTTGTAGTTGGGGATAGGCAGTTTGGCATTTTTGGGAAAGTGGACATCGGAAATTTGGTTAGCCTTAATGCATTCGAAGTGTGAGTTTGTTTTTGATATTTCTTTTTCTTCGAGCCCCAAAAACGAGCTGGTTTTTCAAGCGTGGATCTCTTGAGAAAAGCAAACGAGTATCTGTAAAATAAACATCTTATTTCTTAGAGCCTCACCTTAAAACGATCTAATGCTAATTTTGTATAATCTTTTATCTTGCATTTAAATATTAATTCTTATGAATAAAATAAAAACTCACCTTTGTTCTGTACAATGGATTGCTGAAATCCCAATCTGGCGCCACAAATAAATATCCGCATTTAGAGACCTTTCGCGATGCCTACAAAAATGTTGAAAGAGAGAAAATGAAGATGTGTTAAAAAATATGTTGATAATCACGGTTGTTGTATAAGGTTCGTAAAAAAAAACATTTCAATGCTAATTGATTGTGGAATTTAAATGACATAATTTTTGACATAAACTACAGCAAATTATGTAAATATTTCTCACAGGTTTGATAACGAATCAGGCAGTATTATAAAACCAAAAATTTATTATTCTCAATTTGCGAAACACATCAATGCAAAAACTACGCTGGCGAAATAAAAAAAGGAAAAGAAAACAAATTTGGTTATCATATCTTGCTTATCACCACCGTAAGAAAAATATAAAAAAAACACACACACAAAATAAATTTGTTTTTAATTAAAAAATGCCAACTTTTTCTTAGCCAGCCTTTTGTGTTTTGGGTTTTTATCTTGGCCTGCTTATCGCAGCTTTTCGTTATATATGTGGCGCACGTGTTAACTTTACCGCAACCCAGGTGTACATACTCAAATATATATATGACTTAGTCATGACTAATGTTAATGACGTACGAGAATTTGACTGAATTTAAGTGGAATTTTGCTATTGCTAATTCATAAATAAAATAAGTTATAGCCGTCTTTATTTGTCAATGTATATATAAATTATTATGTATATTATCTTTAATATTACACCAATTTTTAAATCAAAATTTAGATCATGAAGCAAATTATTCGATACTACAAAAACCACAAGCTAATGTTCAACATGGAAACCTCTCGTATAACTAATAAGTATGAATATTTTGTGATCAAAGATGTAATCTATAAGGTAATGTTTCCACTTTAAAATTAAACAATTATAAAATATAAAGTAATCAAATTATAGATGATTCCTTAATGCCTACAATGAACCCCCAATTAAGCCACCTTGTGTCAGCGACCTTACCACCCTCTGGAGTCGCCTCGGATCCCGTCCGATTTCTTGATCCCGAACGACCCCGATCATGTCTTGTTAGCTGACACCGCAAAATGTATACAAAAACAATAAAATCACAACAAAAGTAAGGCTAGAAATGTGTAATACGGTAGTTCCCGGCCACTCACTCGCCTCGGTGCCAGACTTAACAAAGTTGGCCGAAAGAAACACCTCCTTCCCTTCCACTCGGAGGTCTCTACTCTATATATTACATTTTTTTTTCTTTTCTTTTTTTTTTTTTGGGTCTCCGGCTGTCTGGTTTGCAATTACGCTGGCTAATTTTATTTATCTGGTTTGTGGATTTTCCCTCTGTTTTTTTTTTTATGATATTCTCTGCGATTTCAGTGGTTGTTGTTGTCGGCGGTGGGTCGTTTAAATGCGCCATTAACATTGATTTATGTGAAAAGTCGCACGTTTGTATTCAAATAGCTGGGGCAGAGAGAATGAGTGAGAGACTTGCAAGTTGCAACAGTAGCAGTTGCCTTCGTTGCAATTGCAATTGCAGTTGCAGTTTGCCGTCTGCAGTCTACAGTCTGCAGTTGTCAGGCTTTCATCAGGCTAAGTCAGTGGACACGTTTTCCACATAAATTTCAATGGGTCCGAGGAGTTAAGTGACAGAAATGGGCTCAGCCTTAGTGGTAGCACCTTCTAACGACCCGTTGGCGATCGGGCTCACACGATCGCCGAATTGCGATCTACTTTTGTCACATTACAAAACACCATTTGGTGGCAGAGAGCCGATCTCTAGAGTCCCGTTGGCTACTCGTAGTACCCGACCACGTAGCCAAAGCCCCACTCTGCGGACACAGAAACATTCAAACATAAATTATCAATGCCAGTCTGGTTCTTGTTTTTCTGTTTCTGTTTTTTTTTTTTTTTTTGTGGCTTTTTGCACAAATGAAAAAACAATTGTAAAAAATCGTGACTAAATGAGTCACAATTGTCTTCCAAATTGTGCGAATTGTTATTTTTCGTTTGTTGTTCTATTGATTCAACACAAAAAACGATATGCTAATGTGGCAAGGGCTTGAACCAGCTAACTACTGACCTGGAACTTGTGCTGATTTCTGATTAAGTTTAAGATCCCATTTCGTACACAAACATGCCTCGGCTTAATTGTTCCAAAAGGCCCAACCCAACTTCTGTTCTTAGGGTATTTTTTCAGAACGAATTCAAACGACATTACATTCTGGAAATGTATGCATCGCGCATGACGCCGCTGACACACAAAAACACAAATGGGGAGACTTTCGGAGCTGCGCGTGCAGAATTTTGAGTGAGCGGTCGGGGGGCTAGGGCGTGGCCCCGCCTCCAGGCGCTGGCTAATGAAGCCGAGCGCGTCGTGCAAATGTGGGCCGACCCCAAACAAAAGCCCCACTGATTGATCGCGCCAGATCCCCGGCGAGTGAGTAACTTGAGCACAAGTACGAATGCTAATGACAAATCAAAAGACTGCGGACAGGCACTGGGAGCCCCGATCTGGTAAAGCCAGAGACTTTGTTTTGGGCAACCAGTTCCCCAGTGGTTGGAGTAGAAATGATTATAACATTCGATATTATAAAAATGTCGTAAGTTTTTATTATGCATATTTGAAAATAACAACAAAATGTGTGTAAGACATGTACTTTATAGTATATCAAATTCAACGCAAAAGCAAATGAAAATGTGAACAATTGGTCTTTCGAGCCGGATACTGTGATATTTATTTGAAGATAACAGCAAAATGTGTGTAATACTTGTACTTTGCATTTGTAGTGTATCAAATTTAAAGTTAAAACAAAGCCTGCGTAAATGTCAACTATTGGTCTTTCGAGCCGGATAATCTGGTACTTTTTTATTTTTGTAGAGTAAAAATATAACACGTGAAAATGTCTTTTATTGGTCCTTCGAACCGGATAGCCTTGCATTTATTTGAAAGTAGGGACCAAATGTGTGTAACGCATGTATTATGTATTATATCACATTAAAAGTCAAAACAAAACCTGTGTAAATGTCCATTATTGGTCCTTCGAGCCGGATAACTTTATGTCTTTAAATAATATGCTCCGTAAGTTAAGTTAAGTTATAACTAATGATGAATTCAACTCAATCTAATGATTAAATCTTAGAAAAAACTCCATAATATGAAGACATGCAAACGAAATTCCACATGAGCGACACAAGTAAAGAAGCTACTCTAGGCTGAGTCTCAGCCTCATACTTACTGGTTCAGTCAGACCCGTTCGCTGTTGCGCAAGCGTGCAAGATACGAATAGAGAATGCATTCGGTTAGTTATAGAATTAAATAGTATTGGGGGGGGGGAAGTCTTGAATGGAGGAGGAGGGAGAGACAGTCCAAATGACTCAATTAACGGCGGCGAAGATGACTGCGATGGATGCTGATGCATTTTGACATTTAGCCACATTCAAGATGACATTCAAGAGGCTCGATGAAGATGAAGGCGAGTCCCCAGCTGCAGAGCCAAATGAATTTAAATTGCATGAGACCGGGTTGTTTTCGATTTAATTTGATAACAAACTAGAGGCGAGACGACGGTTCGTCGTTGCATACTTATGACTGTGAAATGTCAAATCAAAAGTCACGTTTTTCACTCACCGCGCGCTGATTTATTGGCAGCGGCCGGGCCATTAACTGAATTGTACCGCTGGCCATAAATTGGCTCCTGAGCTGCTATGTTAGTTGGAGCTGTGGAAAATTTCACTTTTGCTGCAGCGCGGCTGTGGCTAATAAGCCAAAAACCGATTGACAAATAAACAATTTGTGGCAGCCCCTCCACATATCACGTATGCGAACACACATCTGTATTTAGCCGTATAGCCGTACGTATACCAAATACTGTCTTTAGCTAGTAGACTCACGCACACGTGGATCATGTCCAAGTCAAAGTCAAGTCAAGTCGAGTCACAAACCCGCTTTGGCTTCGACTTCGACTTTGGCTTCGAGTTGTAAGTTGGAGTGGAAAGTTGTTTGCAGCCTCGGCCTCTTGAATCTCGTTGAATCTCTTGGGCTTTTGACTCAATTTCAGCCTCAGTCCCAGTCCCAGCCCCACTGCTGTTTGCTTATTTATTTTTGTTTATTTATACATGTGTATTTTCAATCTGGACGCTGCAGTTGTTGTTTCGCTTTGAGTTTCTAAGTTGCGGCTTAATAGGCAAGCGGCAATAACCGGCGGACAGCCAGCATCCTCAACCACAGCGATAACAACAACAGACTAAATCATCATTAGCCACCACCATCCATCCAAATGGCAACAGGTTTTCCAGGGTTGCGAGAAATCATTTTTTTGGTCTGCCATCTTTGATCACTAATTTCTGCAAAAACTAACAAATGATATTTTTTTTCCAACTTAAATTTTATAATTTAGTAAAGAAAATTTAGAAAGGGATAGTTTGTATCTAAACTGTCAAAGTTTCTGAAAAATAGTCCCCAGAAAGACTTATCGTAAGCCAAATCCTACCATTTTTTATCTTGACTGAAAGTATACGTAAATAAATAGTGCAATTTTAGGCGTTATATAATCTTAGTTCTCTTTCAATATTTACAAAATATTTTCCCTCTACTTTTTGGATTCTTTTTTGAGACAAATAAATCATATATAACAACCGTAAGATAAATATTCAGATTATTTTACATTATTTTTTGTCTAAGGCAGCGGAAATTTAGTAAATAAATCTTTAAACTGCCTTTAGTATCCAAGACTTATCTCAGAAAAATATGGTGAGAAAATTGGTATAACCTGTCTTATTATCAGTGAATAAAAACAAATTATTTTTCGTATCAGATATTTCACGTGAAGGTTTCCGAAGGCCATAATTAATTTGTGAGAAAAGCTTTCTTCATGAATCGAAGCTCCTCCTCAGACTCTGAATAAAAAACGAAAGTGGCCAAAAGGGCCGCTGACGATCTTAGTCCGCGATTAAGCCAATGACGGCTAATCTCTGGTCATTCATATGAATAAGTATACGCTGTCGTACCTTAACCACCGCCACGCATGGCAGCGATTCCGACGTGAAATATGATTAATAAGTTTCGCACGCTTATTAAGTCTCCCACCACCGACGATTGCAGGGAAAAAGACAGAGAGCTGAGAAGGCAGATGAAAGTGGTTTGCGATCAGTTAAGACACCGGTTGATTGACTGCTCATAAGGGATTTGGACAGTACAATGAAATAGTATAAAACAGGGAAGGTTATAAAGTTAGTATTGGGGTAATGTGGTCTCTCATATTTTTAATTATGAAGAAAATTGCATTAAACCTGGAGGTTAGCTTCGGAATGATCTGATAATATAAATCTTAAAATTATAACTGCTCTATAAAGATGGGTTTTTTGAAGAGGGTAAGATCTTAAGTCCTTTACAAACCCCACACTTCTTTTTAGACACCTCAACTCAACTTGAACTCAACTTGAACTCAACTTCTATCATTATATTCACTGACTTGATTTATAAAATTCCAAAATACCTCTGAAAACATATTCAAGGGTATTGAAAATCGAAAGCAAGAAAGAAATCGAAAGCGAAACTGCACAACGCAAGCGAACCTGAAACAGAGAGCCGAACATCAAGTGCAACACACTGATGAACCGCGTCGCGTCGCGGAGCAGTGGCGCAGTGCAAAGGGTGCGAAAGGGGGGCACCGACGAGTGGCAAGTGTATGGCATGGCATGGCATGGCACGGCATGAAAAATACGGTGTGCGGCATGGCATTGGGTAGCAAGTGTGACTGACCAGCAGCTGAGAGGCAAGCTGCAGTTGGAAATGAAAGCGAATGCCGAATGGTTTTCTGTTGTTGGTGTTGTTGTTGCGGCGGTTGTTGTATCTTCCAATGGTTCAGTGCACTGAGAGAAATGACTCCAGACTTTAGTTGGGAATTTAAATTAAAATTTTTATAGCTCAAATAAGAGTTCAAGAAAGAAGTCAATTTTCGGGATTATTAAGGAAAAAATTATGAATTTACTTCCTAAGAAAATTATGAATTTACTTTTTAGCATTTCTGTCAAACTATAATATAAGATACAAAAAATTATTTAAACTATATATTCCAAATAAAAATTTAGTATTTTAAAAGTAAGCTATCAGTATTATCTGCAATCGTTAAAATCTTAGCAATTATCATTTTTATAACTTAACTACAACTTTCCTCGTTTTAGAGCCTTTAAAACAATTCTAAAATTTACTAGATCATTAAGCAATTTTAATAATATTCCAAACTAACACATTATTATAAATATTTTCAAAAACCACATGAAAAATCTATTATTTTTATTGATATACAAATTATATATATTATATATTAATGCGTTATCAGTTTTTGCTAAAAAGTTTCCCTGTGTGCTGGTCGCCCGCGGTGCCCGGTCGCGCTTCAAGCTCCATTTACGAAGTTCAAAAACAGAAAAAAAAAGTACAATGCGGATCGAAGCGAGGGCCAAACAGATAAGTCCCAGGGAATGGAGGAGAAAACCGGGGGGGCAGACAGCATGTCTGTCTTCTGGCCCGATCCGGAACCACTGCCAGCGATCGAATCCGATTCGGGGCGAAGCACTGCATCCCCGACATCCGACCAGTTCTGTTCGGCACTCCAAGAATTTCGCCCAGCCCCATAGAGCGGGAAAGTTTGGGGCATTACTTTGTTGCCCCGGGAGTTATTAACATAACATAATATTGACTTGGACGGGCCGTGACCATTGTGTAATATTTAAGAAAACATAAAGTATTGGAAATTTCGTTTTCTGGTTTTCGCTCTTTCTCTTTCCGATCCGATGCGATCCAATCGCCGAGCAGTTTCACTTTCGTTGGCCGCTGTGGGAACTGTGCATCATGTGCATCACATGCTGGGCATGCACCGGATCGCATCGGTTTGGATGAGATCACCTGCATGGGTGACATCGTTTAGGCCCGGTAATTAGTCATCATTAAGGAGTGGAGAAAGGGCAGTGGGATGAGTTAAATAAATGCTTTAAGCCATAATAAGGGTGCTTCTGTTAAGTTGAAATTGGTTTTTATTTGATTTTTTTTCAAAGGGAAAGGAGTCTATATAAAACTATAAACCCTCACAAAACTAATCTTTAAATATAGAAATATACGTCTTAAATCATACAGATATTTTTGTTACCTTTCCCATCACTATAATTGAACCAAATAAAACTTTAACCGCAAAATCAAATTATAAACCAAAAATTATAAGTCCAAATGCGGGCTCGAAAAGAAACCTCAGCCTCAAACGCGGCTAATTAAAAATCCAAGTAAAACTCATAAAAAGCAAACAAAACAAGTAATAAAGTAATAAATAATAGAAATGAAATAAAAATCTAGTCATTCCGGCAATGAATCCACAATGATCGCAAAGCCTTTATATACGGGAAATTACAATAGAAAAACTGTTTGAAATTGATTTTCTTGACGGGGGAAAAACAACGCACTGGCAGCCATAAAAAATTACAAAACAATTGTTTAAAGACAACATTTCACTTTCAATGGACGACGACGGGGGCAGAGGTGAAGAAGGGTGTGCTGGACGAAGGCATTTATTGGTGGCTTCATCATCTTTCGCATCCGAGCTGCGTGGAAGCTGTGCCACTGATGCTGCTGCTGCCTCTGGTCGTTGCCTCTTCATTTGAAAGCGCGCGGCATTTGAAATCGACGTTCGATGGTGGAAAATCGTGCAAACGGATTTAAGTAAGTAAAAGTAAAAATCACCTTCAACGCTTTTAGCTTCTTGTGCGCCGTATATGTTTGCATTTGATTGTTTCTTTTTTGTTATACGAGCACGGGTCTTTTTTTTTTGTGTTGCCTTTTTATTTTTATTGCCGCACATGAGTTTGCAAGTTGCCGCGATCCAAACCCGAGACTCCATTCGACTCTCCGCTCCGAGTTTTTGGGCGATAGACATCGCACATACACTCGCTCGCACAGGTCGTGTCTGGCGACTGCGACTTCGACTTCGACTTCGACTCCATGATGCCAATCCGACGAAGACGCAGACGGTATTACAATTCATTTAGAAATGCATTTAAAAATACATAAAATACTCTGGCGGCTGCTGACTGTGGCAGCTGGGAGCCAGGGGCCGGGAGTGGTGAGTGGCCAATGAAATGAAAGGGAAAAGAATGCAAAAATGAAATGGAAAGTTTTTGCCAAGTGTTCACGGTGCGATCATAGCCATATATGCATCCTATGTGCAGGAAAACTGGTTCCGTCGTAGGCCAAAAATATGCCACATTTAAAGTATTAAAGTGTTAATGCACTCCGATCTTAACAAACTTAAATGTATATAAAATAAAAGCTATTTTTTTAAATTGATTAAAATGCCCAGAAGAAATTGGGTTCCTATATGGGCAATTCTCTGATGTCGCACGCGACATTTGTACGCGTTCAAACTGAAAAAAAACCTGTTCTAAGACTTTATTTTAATTTCACAAAATTTGAAACTTATAGCTATTGGTAAGCTCTATAATTGATGATAAGATCGATTTTGGAAAATTTTTCGTTTTCGAGAAATTTACCAAAATGTATGAAATTCGCACGCGACAAAAACAGAAGTCACTTTTTTAAAAACCCGTTCAAATGCTGATCTCAGCAAAACCTGATGAGAGATTTTAGTGCAATTAATTTTAATGTAGTATGCATAATGTTGTCTTCAAATTATTTTTAGTTTGACCTTAAAATATGAAGTAGTTTTTTTTTAAGTTGAATTTTTATCGATGTCGCACGCGACATGTCGCACGCGACACTTTGTTCCATCATACTTTGCACGTTGTTTTTTAATATTTAAGTAAATTAGAAGAGACTATATTCATTTTATTTCGACTTTTTGCATTCTTCTTGTCATGTTAGGAAACCAAACTTAAAGCATAATGCCTTTGTTGTAGGTGTTTTTATAAAAACAAAACAAGCTCTTTTTTATGATGTTTTTCACCAAAATGATGAAAAATCGCATTTACGCGAAAATGCATGCGAATATTTCGAAATCTTTTTTAGAATACGTTAAAGGCTTTAAAATTTGATCTATTGGAACACTTCCTAAAGTTACTATGTTGAAAAATAAAATTTTAGAGAACTTTTACTTTTTTGGCCGTGGTTGTTGTTTTCAGAGAATCACCCATATATCAAAAAATCTTAACAGCTTAAAACTTTGATAACTTTAAATAGAAGTTTAGTCAACTAAAATATTTTTAAAATATATTAGAACAACCATGTCAAAGCTGTGCCTTTGCAATTTAAGGCAACTTTAGATGTCTTCAAATGAAAATGTAAAGAAGATTAACATGTTATCATGCATCTCCTTGAGACTTTCTTATATTCTCAAAGCACAACATACAAATATAATTCTGAAGTCTTAACTTCTTTATAGTTTCTCAAAAGATTAAATAAAAATCCCTTTACCAATATCTGCATTTTGATACATTATGCAGTCGCAATATGGTTAGCAATATAATCCACAGGACAATCGAAACTTCCCACATCACTTGCGGCTAGTTATATTACCAAACATCGGCAATCATCATTATTTATGATATTGCACAACGATAATCTGTAAACATAAAAGGGAAAAACTGAAAAACCCACAACAAGAGGGGGACTTGAGACCACCTGGATTGATTGTTTTTGGGGTTTGCATACCAAATTAATCATCTCTGTCCGACTTGAGAGTGAGAAAGGGCGAAATGGAGATGGTTGACAGATGACCAACAACAAGCGATTCGATGTCGTGCCCTTGTGTGTCAAATTCATCATTAAATGTCAACGCTTCGGGGGACCTTATGCGAAACATCTTGCAAAAAAAAAAAAAAGCAAAAACCGATACAATCCAAGATCGAACGCCGCGGCGTGGGGAAAATCGGAGAAGGTGCAGCCAAAAAGGTTAACAACTCGATGCCAATTGAGTAACTTAACAAGGGGAGCCACAGGGCGCTTATACGGAGCAAGACCAAGCGGAAAACGATGCTTTGATGGAAAAATAAAAAGATTAAAGACGACTTGGGGATTCCCTGCTATTAAGTAAAATTTTATGATTAAAAAATAAATAAATACAAGTAATACATAGTATTTACAATAATGCAAATTTCTAAAAGCTATTATGTTCTGAAGAAATAGTGTCTTAGAAACTTCATCAAATTAGATTGAAAGCTTCTCGTAAAATCCAAATAATTAAGAATACAATCCCATAAAACCTTAGCCTTGTCAATATCTATCTATTTCCCAAAACTATCTATAAATTGTATAAAGATAAACTAAATATATAAATACATATAAAACATACTCGTAATAATGGGCCACAAGCAGGCGCCTTGCATCGCGAGAAAACTAGCAAGACGGGTAAAAAACGAAATAATTGCGCGACTGCATATATTTTCGCAAGCAAAAAAAGTCGACGAGACAAACCAACTCACAGCTACTTTCGTTTTTAATTTAAAAAATAAAAAAACAAAAAAAAAAAAACAGAAAAAGAAACGAAATTATGCACTGAAGGAGGAAAAGCGCCTTGTGGTTGTGTGTTCGCCAGAGATCGTTGATCGTCGATCGCCGCCAAATGGCAACGAACCTTCGACAGACCGCAGTCAAGTTTTGCCTTTGAACATAAATTTAGCTAGGCCTCCGCGTCGAAGGAAAGCCGGGGAAAAGCCAGGGGAGACTTAGTACCCCTAGTACTCGATCCCGAACCCGAACCCGAATCCGAGTCCAAGTCTGAGTCCGATGAAGATCGATGATTGTCATCGTCAGCGGCTGCTTTGCCGCTTGCTGCTGTTGACACTAAGTGAAAGTGAACTTGATGGGGCCACGTCATGATCGCCGTCATTCATGATCGACTTCGTTTGATCTTGGCTTTTCGTTTTCCGTTTGGTCTGCCACTGCATTTTCCCCCCTTTAGTCTGCAGTTCAATAAGAAATGTTTTACGCCTCACACGGTTCCGGGATA
The DNA here is from genome assembly GCA_008042575.1 of Drosophila watanabei. Classification (NCBI taxonomy): domain Eukaryota; kingdom Metazoa; phylum Arthropoda; class Insecta; order Diptera; family Drosophilidae; genus Drosophila; species Drosophila watanabei. Next base: position 47,385 of record VNJS01008035.1, read on the forward strand.
CGCAAAATGTGGCATCAACAATGACAAAAGAAATAACTGGGTGGCATGAAAGCTGTGGCTTTTCAGACAAGTTTTTCTTTTGAGTTTGTCCAAGAAATATTTTGGGAAATAGCATTTTGTAAACATTTTAATTTTAAAAGTGGATTTCGTTTTACTAGCTAGCTTTTAAAAATGTATTTATGTTATTTATTTCTTTAACTAAAGAATAATATGAAGAAGATAGGTAAAGTCGCAGAATCTTAAAATTTCTGAAAATTCATTTCACCATTTAAAAATATGCATCTTATTCATTATTATAATCTATAGTTTGACTACAAGATAGAGTCAGTTTGAACTGTAAAAGAATAGAATCTCTGATTGAAGCATTAAATATAAGATACTAAACCTCCTTAATGATTTTTAAAATAATGTAGATTCTACATTGAAGATTATTTAGTTCATATTTTAGGGAATAATGAGATGCAAAGTGAAAGTGTTTTTTAGAAGCAGGTCGATTTCTTTAACTTTTTTATACCTAATTATAAGAATGTTTCCTTAGTAATTTTCGATTCTCATTTTAAGAAGGCAATCGCCAAAAATCAGGTATGTATTTTTAATAAATGATTACAGACTAAAATATGTAATTGGTTTCACCCAATCGAATGACCTCTAACTTAATTTTAGTGACTTTCACAATGTTTTTTAAACCCCCGCCCAAATGCCACTTTTTATCAGAGACTTTTAATTATCTAGAAGCTTACGTGTGTTTTACTTTTGTTTTTTTTTTTTTGACCGACATAGATTAGCATTGTGAATGGCATTATCGTTAATGTAGTCGTTGCGGTGGTGTGCGCTTACCTGCAATGAGATAAAGAAATTTGTAGAAAAACGTTAGTTCGGTTATGATAAATGGTACGTTTTGTGCTGGGCCACAGCCAACGTTCATTGAGTGGTGCATTGAGAGAAAAACTGGCACAAATGACTTTATTTGAGTGTGTGTGTACAACCAAAAAGGCGGGCTAACTTATATGGTTTTGGGGCCGATCCAGACGCGTCGTCGGTTGTTGTAATTACAAAATTGGTTCGGATAAACGGTGGAGAGAGAGTTGTGATTTTTATGAATGAAAACACAGAGGCCAAAAACGGTTCACCGCCTGACTGTTTATGGCTATGAAATGTACTGCTCTAGGCATATGCAGTCTTTGGCCGGTTTCACATTTCATTCACTAGAAAATCAGTGGCTCAATTAGCGAGAATCGAAAAAGTGGGACACATCGCCGGCGTCGGCGATGCAGCTTCCTTTACGCCCCCCTTTCACTCACTCCTCCTCATCGTGTAGTCACATAACTGCCAAGGCAGAGAAACCCAACAAACAAACAAACAAAACAACAAACAAACGAACGAACGAACAAGTCACCGAGCCGAATTCAGCAGAAGTCTCTTTAAGTGCCGGCATAAAAAACGTTTAAATGGCATTGCGCATACGCCGCGTTGGCCAAGGGAGAAGAGGTCGCCGTTGTCGTCGCTGTGCTATTTAACATAATTTGGTCATGCCATTGCAAACGTTATTACTTTAATAGCCAGGACTGTAATACTTAAAATACAATAGCTTAAAATCACTAAAATAAAGTTGAAGCTTAAGTGTTTTGGAATCATATTGCATTTAACATAACATTTAACTCAAATTGCTTAACATCAAAAATTAATCTATTAAACACAAGAAGGCAAAACTGACCCCAGCACATGTAAGCCTCTACGCTTGACCATCATCACCAGGCGACTCGATTTAACCAAGCTTCCAGAGACCTCAAGATTACAGCACAAAATCTTTGTTATATATTCATATCTTGAATTTTTTACTTGGCATTCCCCATTCTGTCTTGAAATTCCACATACTTTTCCACCGCATTTCGAGAGTCGTATTTTTCTTTATGGTACTTCAGGCCTCAATTCATTTACGTACGTAGATGGGTAGGAGTCGAGCGGCCAGTGTTGTGCCTCGCTTCTACGAATGCTAGTGTGTCAGTGGAACACAATGTGTAATGAAACGAAACTGCTGCTGCTGCAGAGGTTTCCCTACTTTTATGGCGTTTTTTTTTCGGGCTTAAGCTAAATGCAATAAAGCCCCGGCATCGACATCCAGTTACATAAAGACCAAGCTTATTTTGCTTTTTGGGTGTTAAAACCAACGGGCAAGCGAAGGAAATCAAATTTCAAGACGTGGGCCGGAATCGGACCCATACTTTCGCTGTTATTTACGACCACATAATAATTTTGGAATCTTTGAGGCCATAAAGATTAGATTAGATTAGGGGCTGGCGGAGAGTTGGAGCTGGAGCTGAGTACCGCTAGAACGAGGCTTCAAGACCGACCGAATAGAACTGCAAAAAGGAGCCAACAAATACTCGCAAGACTTCCGTCATTGGCATACAACATGACAGTTGATTTCTGTATTTGATATCCCAGCGAATTTACCTCTGTTCTCGGTCTGCTTCTGCAAGACCCACAAAAAAAAAATAAATAAATAAAATAAAAATATATAAAAAAGCGAAGAGTCTCTGGAGAAAAATGTGTGATGAGTGCGGTACTCGGATTCGGAGTCATCTTCTGTCTCTGCGGCAGGAAGAGACTGCCGGCTTCTCGCAGAGATCACTTTGGGAACCGTTAAATGGTACAATATTGAAATTTATTTTTATGCTGACGATGATGATGATGATGATGATGATCATTGCAAGAACCGGCTCCTTCCTAGCAATGCCAATGCCAAGACGCCGGGAACATGGTTGCCATGTCCTAATGTCAATTGGCCAAATGTCAAAGCAACCCAAATTCATCATCAAGCCAGTGACAGCTCAGACGGAAAAGCTGGAAAATCCCCATGAACTTGAAATGAGATGGGTATCCCTGGCAAAACAGGAATGATGTGAGACTTTGTTTATAAAATATTCCTAGTTCTGTTAAGAGATTCTAGACTTAAAATTGAAATGAAACCAAGTTGTTTCTTTAAAATCCATTAGTGTAAGCTATTTTAAGACACAGTCTTAGCAATCGGGGTAGCTGCTGGCTGGAACTGCGTGCTACTTATCGCGGCAGAAAAAGAAAATTCAAGTATAAATTACCAAACTCAGCTAAGAACCTGCTGCCAAGACTTATGACCGTATTTGATATTGCCTAATGGTCTGCTGTTGTTGGTTGGTTGGTTCGTTGTTGTTTTTTTCTTCTATTTAATGTTTTTTCTCGACTGCAGCTTGGCTACTTTTCAACTGGAAGTAGGAGTTGTTGACTGGAATTGCTCAATTTGTGTGTGCAGTAGCAGAAGCGGCAGCAGCAGCAGCAGCAGCAGCAGCAGCAGTGGTAAGACAAACAAAAGGCAACGATGGTAGGCAGAGGCAGCGACTAAATAACAAGCCAACTCTGATGACGATGCTGCGACGCTGACGTACTTTCGGAGGAGCTCGTCTGGGGCCCGATACCGATCCTCAACCAACCCTCCCACCGCGTCTTGCCAATCGATGTCTCTTGGCCCGATGGTGACGGCATTTCCAGTCGGCAGCCAACATTGTTGTTGGCCCCAGCGGCAGTAACACCAACGTAGCGCGTACAACAACAATCACAACAACAACAACCACAATAGTCCGACCACAACATTGCAATTGCAAGTTGTATAATTTATTTTATTTTTTTCTATTTGTCTTCCATTGTATACTCTTGTTAGAAAAGCGATCATAGTCAACCAAAGACAAAGTTTGTGGGAGAATTTGTTTTAAATTTGAATTTGTAAAATTTTTTTGACATTTGTTAAAAATGAAAGAACATACAGTTCAAAATGGAATCTAAATAATGCTAGTAAAAAACAGCTTAAATTTTAATTATATTCCAAAAAACGAAAAACTTATCAAAGCAAATATAGTTTAAAATTGTAATTATTTATTAAATAAAAACCAAGAAAATTTTTCCCGAAAGCGTATTTTCTATCAATATTCTACTATTTGTTGGTTCCACATTTTTTTTAATTTCAAATTGTATAAAAAAAAGGAAAGAAAAAACACTGGGGCTGGTTAAGCCGAGTGCTGTAGTGGCTGCTGCTGCTGCTGCTGCTGTAGATCGATTCAATGAATTTAAAATGCATTTAACTTGAAATTTAGGTCAAAAGTTGTTGCTGCTATTGCTGTGCCGTTGCTGTGAATGTTGGTGTTGCTGCTGCTGCTGCTGCTGCTGAGGCAGCAACCAGTATCGCGTAGTATACGTTGCACGTTCATCAAGTCTGAAATATTCTCTGCGTGGCATTTGGAAAACCACTTGCAAGTTAGAATCAATTTTTGCAGTTTCACAGCCGGCTGACTGGTTTTTGTTTTTGTTCTTTCAAGTCGTCAATAAAGTGCGGGAATGCCCTATGCCACATTGCCGCATTTCTGCCGCAATATCCCCTGCGATTCTAATTGCAGTCTTAGCCGACTCACTCTTTCCCCTTTCTTCCATCGACAAAACTCCGGTGTGGAATTACTTAAAACTAGTTTGCACTTGGCCACTTGTTGTGATTGCGATTTGCTGTTCGTAAATATTTATGAGCAACGACTCTATGCAAAGATTTCGAGCTTTCAACGTAGCCGGTGCGCCATGAAAACCTAAATCAAACTAATAATTCGCTTATTTTTCCGCTGGAAATCGCCTAATTAGATGAATTTCAAGTTCCATTTGTCGTGGCCAGGTTTGAATCTAATATATCAAAGCTAATTAGTCGACATCTGGCTTCTGGCTGCCGACTGGCTGCTGAGGCTTCTGGCAACTTTCACACTTTCCATTTTCACACTCGGATATTAATCAAAAGAAAAATTAAGCACAGGCGACTCTTTTATCAGCTTTTCCCCCTTTTTTGTTTCGATTTTCGTGGGTTTGTTTTGTTTCTAATTCGTTGGAATGCCTTCAATGCATTTGAAAATATAACAAATATTTTTATTGTAAATTGTTTGGGCCCTAAATGGGACAACAACAATGGGCATTGTGGCCAAGTGGAAAATAAAACAAAAGCCATTGAAAAATAATAATAATACAAAAAGAGAGGCAGTTGACCTCGGCAAGCCGAAAATGTTATACCCTTGCAGTTAAGAACGAAAAATGGGTTTGTGAAATAATTTGAATATGGTTCAAAATAGGGTAGTAAAGTGGACAGAAATTAAACAAAAAAGGAATTGCTTCTTTGGAAACTTTTATATATAACATAGTAACCGAATATTTAATATTTTTAATAATGTATACTTTTATTTGTATCTTTAAAAGGCTTTATTTAACATTTGTAAGTATCTAAGTGGCTAAGAAGTGATAGGAAAAATGTTTCTAGGTAGCCCAACATAAGTAATGGAATTTCCTTAGAGAATTCCTTATTAATAACTGAACTCTGATATCTGGTAAATTTTGAATGTTACATAGATCGCTGCATCGCGTGGCAACCTCCTGGAATTCATTTTGTGTCCCACTCTCACCAGAATTCTTTGTCCAATGAAAACAATGCTTTCCACTGTGTTGCCGTGTCAAAGGAAAAGAAAATACATATATAAAAAAAAAAAAAAACAGAAAACACTCGTAAATGGGTTGAGCGCAATCGGAGGCGTTGTCGTGTGGACAAATGCGTTTTCTGTCGTGTTCCAAAAATTCAACTGGGTCAGCTCACAATGCTCCATGCCAAAAGAACAAGCTAAATTCAAATGGGAAGACAGTATTCCAGAGAATCGAAAGAAAAATAAAACTTTCTCGCTGTTTTCTGAGAGGAATTCTTCTGTCCTTGAGGAATTTTTCTTCGTCGTCAGAGCAGGAAGTAAAGCAGGAGGAATCAAACGGAGACAAGATCACTTTTGTGGACTTGCATTATCAAAATAGAAAAACAAAGAGGGACTTGGGTGAGTGCAATGCACTGCACCGACTTGTCAATCAAACGATTGACTTTTCCACAAAATCCGCAGACAATCTCTATGCCGGCGGAGGACTGGCCGTGGCCAAAAGAGACCCATGTCGACGGCCACGAAGACGACGATGATGATGATATCTAAGCCGGGCTCAACTCGACGGATCGTATCCAGGCATTCACTATATACTGCTGCGTCCAGTGTCCAATATCCAGGCATCCATCCACCCAACTAACAGTCGGGCTGAGCGTAGTTGTGGCATTTCAGCTTGGCCTTAAGCGAAAAAATTATTCCTTTGCCTAATTTGGTTTAAATGGAAATTCCGCACACCATATTGTACCATGGACTTTAAATGACTGAGAAGACGACGACGATCCAAATGGCAGGGCAATGCCAAAGACTTTGGGTTCGTGTCTGGCTCTAAGTGAACTATTTTTGGTATTTCTCCCTTCCCATCGCGGAACGTTAGCGATTTGGTTTGGGTCCTAGCCCAGGGATGCGTTACTGCGAAATGATTTACGATCACGATAAAGAGATTAGTTGCGAAAACTCACATTGAATGGCAAGGCAATCGATTCAAATCAAAGGAACTACAGCCTCCTTAATTCGATAAATCAGGGTAATGAAGGTACCTCAACCAATAGCAATTTGTATGAAATTACATTTAAAATGGCAACTTGTTTAAACACATTTCATCTTAATGAAATGGGCGTCACCATAAACTAGTTCTTAATTAAAACGTATCTAAACTACCCTTTTAATAAATTAAATCAATGCATATTAAGTTCTGCATAAACTGTAAGATTAAGACAACACACACTTGTTAAAAATCACAATTTTCAAGCCTTAAGCTAAAGTATCGTGACTCAATGTCATTTATTTTAAACATATTTTACGTAACTTGGCTGGGTTCAGTTTATAATCCTTTCTCCGCCGACACATCCTCGGAGTCTTACGATAAATTCGCTGCAATAAGCTGGATTAAATATTGCCAGGCGAGTCAAAGACCAAAAAAATTCATTTAATCCCCCAGCCATATAATTTATAAGAGCCGGCCGAAAGGAAAAAATGAGACAAACAAAAGTAAAAGTACAGATTTTGCAGAGTGGAGTGGAAGCCTATAAATACCACACAAATTCAGCTGCAGTTGTGGAAACCCCGAAGACAGATTGAGATACCTTCGCATATATGCTCGTATATATAAAGTCGTATATATTTAGGGACCCGGACTGCAGCGACGCATGTGGCCCGGGCACATTTGAACTTTAACACACGACCGCGAGAGGCACAATAAAAATTTCAAGTTTGTCCAGCAGACATATATGTATGCTTGGGCTGCCTCCACGGGCAAAGATCCGCTGATCCGCGGGGTCAACGTTATAAAATCGCAAGCAGCAGTACCACCAGCACCGGCAGCCACAAAAAAAGGCAGCAACAAGCAAATAATTTATGGCCAACTTGATGCATGGTGGCCATTTACGTTATGGACTTATCCAAGGGAGCCGGCGGGGTGTGAACTGCGCGATCAGCAACTGCAATTGAAGCGGTATAGCTCTCTGCACACAGAAAGAAATGGAATGTTCACTTTAAATTATTCAACTAATTTTAACTATAGTCTGAAACTGTCTCAAGGCTTTTCTGACTCTTTTATAGAATGATTTTTTATTTCACAAATAGATTTAAATATTTATTTATATTTTTAGTGAATAATTCTTTAAAAACAAGTCAGTCTGGAACTGTCTCAAGGCTTTTTCTGATTCTTTTATAAAATGATTTTTTATTTCTCAAATACATTTAAATATTTATTTATATTTTTACAGACTGATTCTTTAAAATCAAGTCACACTTTTCCGTCTCTATGTATATATGCACAAGTTTAAAAGTAGAAAAAACGATGACGCATCGTCTGCGTCTGCAATGAATGCACTTTTTTCATCTGCAATTTGACTTTTGTCTAGAGACAAAGCCAAAGCCAAAGCAGACGAACTGTCTTGTTGGCTGATCTTGACAGAAATGTGGATCGGGGCTGTCAAAAGTCAAAGAGTCCAAGAAAAAAAGTAGCAAGGTGTTTTCTTTAGACTTTCCCTGAATTAAATTGTATATAAACATAATCCAATCCCCTTTACCAAGCGTAAACTTAAAATAATAATTAATAAATCAATGTCCAAGGAATTTCTGTAAATGACTTCTCATCCGCCCTTTTATCCCCTTTCTTTAGTTCTTAATTTTGGGTTAATTAGCATAAACGCACAACTGCATTTCACCAACTCAGAAAAGCAAAAAAAAATCTGTGTCAACGGGATGATGATGGGCACGAAGACTTTTGGCACCAGAATCGTGCACAAGAAATAAGCCCACAAGCAAAATGTTCGGCCAATAAAAATAAACAACAGCTCGAAATACTGAGAAAGAAACGCACATTGATGTTAATTATTTTGCCAGTTGGCTGCAGCAGCCGAAAATGTTTATTTTTGCAAGTCTCCTTCAATTGTGAAACGAGCGCAAAGTGCATATTAAAATGTCAGCATTCGAACAAAGATGGCGAGGACAGGCGGCGGCACAGTCAGGTTAAAAGAAACAAAAATAAAAAATATTTTCCAAAAATGTGCAAAAATTACAGTGTCGTCTCGCGCCAAAACGACCAAATTTGGCAGAAGCAACCGAAAGAACAGCAAAAATTATGCGACACAAAAATCGGAGAGCAAATAAATAAACAAATACAGTTGGAAAACCGTCGCCTCAGCAGTAAAAATATATACAAGAGAGAGAACCTTAACAGAAACAGTTTTTGATGCAAGATATCAAGTTGTGAGTCTCGAGTTAACCTCTTCTCCTCGGGACCGGGATCCGGCCCAAGTAGACCCATTGTCGACATTCATCTGTCCGCTGGTTTTTTATTGAATCCGACTCCGGCCTCCGAGTTGTTCAATTAACCCTTAGGCTGGTCGGGTCCTTTTAATTGAATTCCATTTTTTAATTAGTTTTTTTAAGTTTATAAATGGAGTCGAAAAGTAAGACAAATCGTTTCGTTAAAGTCAGGAATTAAATGCTTATAAAAATTCATGAGTATAATCCACAAATAAAGCTTAAAACTTCAAGTCAGGGATGCCCAACGACGTGTCTCGTGAGTCACTAAAGTCTCTCCTCGACCTATCATAGGATCACGCCGTTATTTTAAGCCCTCTTGTTGAAGTTTTTAATAGTTTGATCCTTGATCTCTACGAACTTGACTTAATTCTTTCTATAAATTTGCCTTTTCAGTTTCTCAATTACAAGAATATTAACCACAATTAAGCTCTCAAAGCAAAAAAGAACTCTTCGTCCACTTGTGGGTTAAGGCATTCCTTTTGCCTAGTCAAAAGACAATCCGACAATGTCGTAACTTGGCGCTAAGTTAAGCGGCTATGAAAGCCAGTTACTCCACCTCCCGATCGTGTCGCAGTTGTTGTTGCTCTTGTTGCTGTTATGGCCGCTCGGCCCGTTGGCAGTTCCAGTTTTAGCCTTTTGTTTTTGCAAAAAGAGTACTGCAAACGGTGGACTAGGCTCATCAATTGACAGGTTACCGCTACATTTTGGACATTGATATGATTAGCGACTTTTAATTTAACGCTTCTCTGATGCGCGTTAGAGCTGAATCCCAGCCCAGGCTCGACTCCTCTGGGGCAGATCAGATCTGTCCGAGTTTGACTTTGAGTTTGGCGTTTGCATTTCCGCAACGAAATAGAAGAAAAAAATATAAATTCAGTGCCTCGACGATGGAATACCCGGCTGTCACATGGCTGCAAAATGTGTTGCAAGTATGAAGCGGGCTTCTTACTTTGATAATAAAGAATACATTTAGTAGAGTATAAATTATTGCTAATATTAATGCACATTCAAAGAAAACAACCTGTAATCCATTAAAAAAATATTAAAGGGTAAAGGACTTTATTATAAGTCTCATATTTGAGGAAGGCTTAGCTCATTTGAAAACCTATCATTTTGGTTTAAAGAAGTAAAACATCGCTTTTTTTGTTATCAACCTAAAATATACATTTTTTAAATTCCTGCTGGTCACGAATACAACATTCCCCTTACTATTCATTTACCAGGTATATAAAAATACGAGTATATGATCCGCGTAACCGAAAACCCAGGCCCGTCCGAAAGACCTGAGTCGTAATTTGTCAGCTTTTAGTAATAACTTTGGACATTTACCGCAAGCGACAGCGATCGCGATAAGTTTTTCAACCTGTAGTCTGTAGCCGCAGCAGCGCTCTCTCGGTGCAGATAAAAGAGCAGATAGCCACGATCCGCGATCCACAAGATACTTTCGGAGCCGCGGACTGCGCCTAATTGATTTTCGCATGCGACTTGACGGCCAGCGGTTGCCTTTACCACTACTATCTTGGCCAGTGTTTTATTTGGTGGCATAATTATTGTCACTCATAAATTGTGAGCTCGTTATTTATAAGTGAATTTGCAAATGATTTGCCAACTGCGATTTATGCTCCAACGGTTCTTCCTCGATCTTCTTCACTCACTCTTTATGGCGGCCATAAAAATGTTGAGTTGCCCAACAACTCCTCTCTCACGAGACCCAATGACAAGAATTTCCAAGTTGCTGGAGGGGCAACAGCTACGCCCATTGATCTATTTGATAATTTAATAAATGGAATAAATAATTCGAAAATTCGTGCTGAAGGAACTTGCGAAACCGCTGGGAGAATATCCAGGCTTTCAGTTGGGAAAATTTATTGATTTATATAAATTTATATATAAATTCTAATTTAATAATTAATATTTACATTTTGTTAGAGAGTTCGTAACAAAAAAAAGTATCTTATTACATGTACTTGTTCTTAAAATCACTCGAATCTCATATTGATTACACAATTTTCAGCTAGAACTACAAAAAAACACCCAACTGGAGGTCGAACATTATGTAAATATTTGCTGCTTGTACGGCTTTCTTATTTATTGACTTGGCCTTTTTTTCGTCTGGTCTCGTCGCTGTTGCACTTTTTGCAGCCACTGTATTTCGGTTGCAAATCTTGTACATTTCGATGTGAAAAAAAAGTCAAGTGAGGTCGAATCTGGGTATGAACATTTAGTCGTTGGGGCTAATAACGACAACCTCCAAAGAGTCTGGGGACCCATTGAGGTGGGTGAGATGTTGAGGTTTTTGCTTCTCGTTATTACATGCTTTTTTTCATCGTGTCTGCATCGTTTTAAACTGTTTTCTGCTTGTTTTTGCGGCCAGTTTGCCATTAAACAATTTGCAAAAAAGTAGCAAAAACAAAAAATGCCAACGATTATGTAATCGGCTGGGTAACAATAAAATGTATAAACATTGGCAATACATTTTTTATGTGTCACTTCTTACTGCTTATTTGACATTTCACTTGTGCAGCGTACTAGTTTCATCTGAGAGTAACTTGAGCTTTTTTATATTTTTTCAAGGCGAAATATTTTGAATTTTTGAAATGAATTAAATGAAAATGTCTATGTTGTGCTATTTTTGAAATATTTTTTGGAGGTTGTACATCATTTAAGATATTTAATTTGCTGTAAAGAGTATATAGAAAATGATATCATATCTGCATTGGCCTTTTGTTCCGATTTATTGATATTTTCCTGCAGATAATGTGTGATTTTTCTCATAGACTTGCAATTGCAGCTTTTCCTAATGTTGCTGCTGTTGTTATTGTTTTTTAATGTGAGAAACTTGTGTGTCAAGAGAGCTTTACCTATTGTTGCATAAGTTTTGCTGCCGCGACTCATGCCAAGCGAACCGAGGCAACCTACAACGACGTCAGCGCAACGTGATCTTATATCTTATATCTTATATGAACTCCGAAAGGCGGCTTTTGGCATGCATTATAAAAAAAAAGGAATGGAAAGATATAATACAATTGGGCTAATATGACAAAATTTTTAGACAGCTTGTCTGCCAAGTTAAAAGGTGGAATCCCTGCAATGGCGAAGGTAAAATGAGTTAACAATTGTTGCTTTAAGTCTCACTTTTCAGGGAATATTTCTGACTGAACTATTTTTAAAAAAGTGTTATTTAAATTAAATTTTAAATTAAAGTATTTGAATAACTGAGCACAAACAAAGACACAAACAACTGGGAAAGAACTGGAAATTTTAAGATACTCTTCTGGTTCCCCATAAAAATTTCAATTCATTTAAATGTTCCCTTTTTGCATTCACCTGCTAAAAAGACAACAGGCCGAAACCCGAATAAAAAAAGGCCCAAGACTATGCCTATGCATTTGTAATTAATTAAATCGCTTCGAGGTTGAATTTTTATGATTTTCGATTTCAAATTAGAGGAGTGGCATTTAAAGGGGCGGAGGTTTGGGGAGAAGACTTTTCTTTTTGTCAATTATTTGAAGGGGGGACGACGTGCTGCGGCAATGAAGTGAAAGTTGTTTCGATATCAAATCAAGCTGTCTTCGCTCGAACTGAACAAATTAAGTAATTTTTCTGTTTAAAAATAGAAAGAAAAATGTAACACAACAAAAAGAAAAAAGCATTGCGAAGCCTCAACGTTTCTCTCTGTACATCAGAAAACTTGATACATTTTGGTTATAGAAAAACTGAAGGCCTACAATGAAAACTAATAACAAAGAGATGAAGCCCGATCATTATCACTTCACCTGTTTTTGACTCTCTTCTCTCATTTTCATTTTGTTATTTGTTCAATGCTATAATTTCGATTTTTTTAAAGCAGATCCCATTGATAATGATCTTGCGCCAGTCACTCATCCAACTTGAGTCGTCAGCCGCGTTTTGGGCTGTATTTTTATTTTATTGTGTGTTCGTTCGACTTTGTTTCACCGTCCGTCAGTCGGTCAGTCAGCCGTCCCGTCAGTTGCAGCTCTGTCAGGTGTTTCAAAGTATTCGAAAATTGTATCGTATTATATACCCGAACGTTTTGTGATTAACACAAGTAGACTTGGGTTTAAAGATCATATAGTAAATATGATATCGAATGTTAAATGTGCAAAATCAATTGAGTAACTGAACAAGGTACACCGATATTAGTTGATTGACTCAAGCGACTTATTTTCAACTGATTGATAGAATAAAAGAATGTCAATACAAATGCTGGTATCTGGTTGAATTTACTATAAAGCAGTTAAGTGTTGTAATGGCTAACAAATCTTTTAGCAAAAACTTTGTAATTAATAGATGAATTTTTAGGAGATACCTAGGATTACGTCCTTCGAAACCTTTTAAAAAAATTCAATTTAATTAAAGTTGTTATAATCCCTAGACATCCCACTAAACTTACTTGCTAAAACTGACCTATTAAGGGTACTTAAACCCGCGTTGTTTTGCAAAACCTTGTCGTAATTAATTTTTTGCAATGCAACGCAACCTAAATTCATTCGAAGCCCGCTAGCTAGCTACGTTTATAAGGCATTTCTCTGGTGGATCGGCAATTACGGTCACATGACAGATGTTAGGAGCGAGAAGGGAAGGGGCGTAACCCTGATTTTAATTACATCTGGTGGATAATGGGCAGATATGCACATACAGATGTACGGCTACAGACGTATAATTTAATAGAATTGTTGTAAAAATGTTTACCGAGTGCGGTTTGAGGTTTCATTAATTCCATTTGCCTGATTCCGAGAGATTCGGCTTTCAGGTTTTATTATGTCTAATGATAATGCAAGAGAGGCAAGGTAGCAAGGCAGCAAGGCAAAATGCCATCTACGCATTCGCAGGTTGCTTCGACTGGGGGCACAGTCCTACATGATTTGCATGTCTAACGGTTCGGGCTCGAACCTATCCGAATATGGCTAAAACGTAGCTGCCAACAATGGTGAATGTTGTTTTACATCCAACGATTATTTATTATGGCCACTTGAGACAATAAACTCAATAATTCAATTGCACACACGTGAAAGTGCAGGAGCAGCCACAAACTATTGGCGAAAGGCTCGGCCCCGAAAATCTAATTAGTAATGCATTAGTTGGCCCCATACATGGAAATTCGGGAATTGAGAAATGGTAACAGTTGTTTTTCGCTGCCTTTGCAGGTAGCTTTTCCGTTTTCCCAAACGAAGCTCACAACCAGCCCCATTGAAACCAAAAGTAAAAGCTTAAAGACCCACCAATGGCCAGTAAGCAAACTTCAAAAGCTTGAGAGCCGCGCTTAAAAGAGACCACGGATCAGTGGGTGTTCCTCCACAAATGGGTCACGGCTAGATCCACATCTATATCTCCGCGGATAAACAATAATTGGACAGTTGGGGGCTCCTCATTACACCCGCCATGACACACTTTCAATCGTGCTAAGAGATCGTGAAATGAGAGCACAGCTTTTGTTTGATAAAGCTCCGATTGAAAACGAAATTGAATGATTGATTGATCGCCGGTAATTGAAAAGAGAGTATAAAGATCTTTGATAGCGGTAAGCAAATGATTTCGTTTACAGAAGAGAAGTAAATGAGATCTAATAGGTTTTTGATATTAAGATTCTAAGGAAAGCCTTTTGTTTAGAAATGAGAGCTAAGCTTGGCTTAGAAAGTTAAAGAAAATGAATAAAAACGATGGGTTTTCTTTTGAATTTAATTCTATTTTATGTAAGAAATTTTTAATGCATTATTTGCAATAAACCTTTTCCCTTTCACTGAATTTGTTTCGTCAGCAAATAACAGTACAGTACGCAGACTTGTTACTGAAGAACCACCATCCATGGGGCAGGGCATTCGTAAGTACAATTGCCTTTGATTGAATAATGAAGCCCAAGTAATGGCAAAGCTAAACAAAATCGACAGTCGACACACACAAAAATAAAAATAGAGCCCAGCTCGAGCCGAGTCCAAGGCAAAACGCATTCGTAAGCATGGCACAGGCAAAAGTCGAACGATAAACAAATGCAGATATAAAGAAAAAACAGGGGAGAGAAAGAAAACATTCGAATACAAAGTAAAGTAGTTACAGTTTCGAGGAAATTACATAACATTAGGCCAAGGCAAAGTCAGTCATAGCGCGAATTAATGAAGTGGAAAATAAACGTAATAATATAATTTACTGAAGCGACGGGGCCTACCTTTTACTAGCCGGAAAATGAAATTAGCATTGAAAAGATCAAGACAAAAGACGTTGACAATTTTCCAGCGTTACATAATCAACTCGGCTGCTTCTTTATAGTTGAAGGGTTTTCAGTAGAAGAGGCGTTGGCCGTGGCAAAGTTCGTTTGGTTGTTCTGCCAAATTACCTAACAAATTGCCAATGTCACACTTGTTAACTCGTTTCGATCTGCTGGGCAAGAAAGCAAGTTACCAGCCATAAAGCAATGACTTTTGGGGAACTTTTTTCAAGTTGAACAATGGCAAATCTTAGCCCGAAAAATGGTGTGAAATTAACATTGGAAATTTGAATAAGTAACCTGAAGAGGTCATTAAACCGTTGAAAGGAAGTCTATATAATAATTTAAATATATATAAAAAGAAAACAAAAATGTAAAAGCCAGTTTTATGTTGTAATAAAGTATAGTGATCAGTACGCTTAACCACAAGCAAGAGGCTTTTAATCATTAAAACTTTATACTTTGATTTTCTTATATTTTATTTCAGGAATTTAATATATTTTTTTAATAGATTTCCCCCTGGTCAACGTTCAGTTTTTCAGTTTGGAAAAAGAATACAAATCCATAGAAGTGGAAGAGGCGGAGACTCTCTTCACTTTTTAGCTTTCTTTCAAAGCTATTATTGCTTAACACTTTACCACAGAGAAGAAGCCTAACTGTCAAAGACAGTCTGAAGCGGAAATAGGCAGGTAGGCTAGGGAGAGGGAGTGGAGGGAACCCAACAAAGTATGAAATGGGGGACGAGCTCTACGCGTTCTCAATGAGCTTTACAGTTAAATGTGTTTATTCCATTGTAGTTCCAGCATTATCATACATACATTGAGTCTACGAAATGGGAATGGGTCAAAACTCCCGCTCCATTTTGGCCACGTGTGCAGCCCGGGCCCCTCGCTATTAGCCACTTGCTCGGTCCTTCCTTTCGACACGTTTTACCGATCGTGCCAATAAATCATTACTTTTGTCTCCATCTCTTTTTTTGCACAGCTAGCTGTATTTTTGCCTACCTCCCGCCCGCCATTCAAAGCCAATAAATCAAATTGCAACCGTCAATTGCTGTTAATTTCTTTGGCGTTGCAAAAATATTTTGAATTTATTTTTGTGTGTTTTTTTGTTTTTGCTTTTATTTGACTTTTTATCTTTTCGGTTTGGAAAATGTATCTACGAACATATATATATTCTTTTTCCATTTTATATACGTTTGTATGTGGGTAAAATTCATAAATTATTTATTGCTAAAAAGCAAAATGTCATAAGTGTCCGTCCGCTCGTCTCTGTGGCATGCGGACACTGTGGGAACCTTTTGGCTGCCATTTTGCTGCCTGAGTTGGGTATTTCTCCATTTTGTTGTGTCAATTGGCACTGGACTGGCCTGAACTGGACGCTGGAGAGCCGGGCGAGACCAGCTGGGCAGCTTTGTTAGTCATGAGCTCCAGGTTCCACCTCAAGCTCTCTGCCAGCGTATATTTTGATGTAATGATTAGGGGCGGGTTCAATAAACCTTCTCGCGCCTGATCGTGGGGCAAGTGGCATGAATTGAAATGATTGACCTAATGTAGTGAATTGTTTACATCGAGCTTAATGTTTGTCTTGTCTTGAAAATTTTAAGCATTATATTTAAAAGTATGAACATTTCAGGTAAAAAAGTACTTCAAAATATTCTATTGGAATTAAGTACTGAGGAGACCGTTAAAAAGTCACAAAGCAAAGAATTTAATGAGCTGAAATATTAAATAAATATGGATCCATCGTTTTTTAATAGAAAGACAACTATTATTCCGTAGCTCTTGAATAAAAAGTAATTTTACGGTCTTGTCGCCGCCACACTATCGTTCATGAGCCCCGTACAGTGGGGTAAAACAGGCCAAAAGAGTGTTCTAAATCTAGGTAGTAAAAAATATCTAGTAAAATAAATCCAGAAAAAAAAATTATTAAGCTCACACAATAAAAAAAGTATCTCTAAATTAATTACAATGGGTAATATAATTATATTTCAAATAAGTTTTTAGATTTATAAGCAACATGTCGGCTTGATCTAGCCATGTCTGTGTGTATTTTTTTTCGGAATACTTTCAAAACATAAAAAGACTCTTCAAGGAACTGCCTATTAAATAAAATGCAAATCTTTAAACAATCATTCATGATAAAAAAATATTTAACCATAAAATTACAAATGTTTCCCCTATCACCCCACAGTGCGGCGCTTAAGAAATAAGAAAGCATTCCCCAAGGTTCTATTCTTAGAGCAACAAATTTTGAAATTAATTGCTTCACATGTACGGGAAAAAAACCTGTTAGCGCCGTTCTGGGCAGTTTTTTGAGCCCTGGAGCCCGGCCGCAAGCCAAAAAGGTCAGCGTTTTTATTGACCCAAAAAAGGCAACAAACAAAAACCCAAAACAAAAGCAGAAACATAAATAACTTCAACGCCAACGCCAAGCAAAGTCTGGGGTTTATTGTGGCAACGATCTTAAAGAATTGTCTGGGGAGAGAGGTCATTCAATAGTCGGGGATCAGCTGATAAGTCTCCAGTGCCTGACGTGAGTTTCTAGGGGTTCCGTCTACCCATCTATCTGAATCGTAACTGTCAATTTGAATTAAATTAAATTAATTTGGATTTTATGGCCTATGTTAATATGTATTTAAGGGCTCTAATTGAAGAGCCACAGCCGATAAGGCCGGTCAAATGTTGTGGGAAAATAAATATAAAAGATAAGAAATTGAATATGTAAATTGGAAAAATAGAACAATGAAATTGTTGTTCTTCTATCTTTTAAAATGTTTTCATGAAATTATCTTTGAGTAAACATTTTCCGACACTGATACTATTTTCTTAAAACAAAATACCTTTCACAATTATCAAGAATCAGAACAGCTATGGGAACAGCAAAAATGCAAAATATAATCAAGTTTTCGTGTTCTTAGGGGCAATTTTAAAAAAATTTAACAGGTTAATTTTTTGTAAGGGAAAAGGGTTGAGTAAAGATGCTGGAATATCAACTCAAGAAGTAATCATAAAAATTTGCATAAGAAAAACAAAATCTGCGTGTAATAACAGTAAAAATGCCTTAAAAATAAGAACAACAGAAGAATGAAGCTGCTCGGGAAGTAAAGAGTGCCCAGAGGAGAGTCGAGTACATAATAATAATATAATTTTCTATAATAGAACTCAATGTGCTGAGCGAGAGAGATGGTGGCCGAACAGAGGAGTGCGGCAGCAACTGATTGAGGGAACACAACAAAAACAACAATAATAACAACAACAACAACACCAGAGACAGAAGCAGAACATACAAACACACGAGACACACACACACTCGAACAAGTTCAACAACCTTCTTCTCAAAGAAGAAGAAAAAAAAGCAATAACAAAAGTGGCAGTACACAGAAAAAATTTAAAATTGATCGAAGTGATCAAAATTAACGATTAACGGTTCGAATGAAAGGAAAAATTCGATTTGATATATTGACAAAAATATCGCGTTAAATATTATATTCACTATATGCTTAGCTTCGCTGTATAGAAATTTAATGTATCGAAAAAATCTATTTTAGTTTTAAAACATCGATGCTATAATATCTAAAAAACATATTATTTAATTTGTTTCTTTAAATTTATCGTCTTTATTTAAAACATTTGTATAACTGCCCCAGTTGGTTGATTAATTATATTAATTTCCTGCAATTATAGCTTAAGTAAAGCTCTTTCTTAACACAGTTTGATATATAAAAGAATAATTCGATTTATTTTGTATATATAGCAAAATTGAAATACTTGGGTGTGTTCTCTAAATAACTAAATGACTGTAAATATGGGCTGCTGGAAAAAACTATCCCAACTAATATCAGCCTGTCTTTGTATCAGGTACTAAATAATAAATAAATTTAGCCTTACTTTTATATTTGATATCTAAACATATTAATCTAAAGAAAACTTAAAATAAATGTCTAGCTTCATCAAAAAGTACCTTCTTTTCCCTCTGTGTAGGGGCAGGGGGAGAGAAAGAGAGCGAGAAAGATAGAGAGGTCAGATGGGTGGGGGGATCTTGAAACGGGAGTGGGAAGGACAGGGAACCCAACGGGCCGATTACTTCACTCACACCACACGTTCGAAGCATCCACATCCACATCCACCATCGACATCGATGTCGATGATGATCGCCGCGAAGAAGACGAGGAAACTCAAGAAGTGCAGGAAGATGAAGAGAAGACGCGGAAGGGGGGGACTGGGACTGGGACTGGGCTAAAATTGCCAAGAAAAAAGGGCGCCAACAACAAGAACGGTACGGTACCTGGCTTTATGGCTGGAACTTGAAGGGAATCTTGAAAATTTCACAAATCAAATCAAAATAATTTACGCAAACGTTGAGCAAATTGTTTTCCTTGCACACTTCCCAGATGGGATATTGATATATGAGGAGAAGGGGGCCAAAATAAGAGAAAAAAAATTTTTGAGAGGAAGTTGGTAGTTTCTTCGTAACCGATTTGATTGGAAAAACATTCTGTGCTTTCTATTTGTGAAATGCGAAACGTGTGCAGTATCTTGTATCCGTTGGATACGCTCACACGGATACAGGCCATTCTATTACCTTGCCCCTGGGTTGTCAGTCATTTGAATTTGCCGAAGATTGCGCCATGAACCGTGTTACGAGCACTCATTCACACTCATTCGCATTTACTTGAGTCACATTTCCAATGACTTTTTGTTCGCCTAGCGGCGCGTGCAAGAAATCGAAAATGACAGACAAAATGTACACACGCATTTCAATTCATATTCAAATCAATTGTCCAACTTCTCCAACTCAACGGACAACCGGGCTGCACCTAGACCTTGTCAACGGATCGGTACCAAAGCGTTAATTCAAAAGTCAAACTCCACCAAATGCGCAATTCAAAAAATGAACGCGAAAAAAAACAAAGAGAATTAAATATTTCCCTTATTTTGGAACAGTAAATAAAAGGTAAGTGCATACAGCAAACCTTATTTAACATCAATTTATGTGAGTGAAACATGTATAGAATGTAATAAATATATTTATAAAATATCTTTGCGAATCTATTTAGCTCATTACTTTCATCTATATGTTTTTCAACATTTATTAAAGAACAAATAATATTATTATCCAATTGATTAATAAACTGTAACCAAAAATCCTTGGTAATGGACTCAATTAGAGTCCATTTTCAGTATTTATACAATTCTTTAAAAAAACACTGCAGTGTTTTCCATCTCGTTAGTGGACTTTTATGTGATCGCGTTGCTTTCCGTTACTTCGCATATTGCCTTAACAAGCCCCCACAGACCATAATAATCTATCTAAGCGAATTGAATGGAAATAAAGTGGGCCACACACACACATTTGTCATACGGACACAAGTAGTTGTTACTGCCACATTTGTCAACCCAAATGAAAATGAATGAAACTCAATGAAAAGTATCGAGTGTGTGTGTGAGTGTGCGTCGTATGTACGACCATATCAAGTCAAAGGCCAAGCCCACCTAACGCCTCAAAAGTGAGTTGGACTTGGAATTTCGATGTCAGACTCAACCTCAATTAGGTTTGTCGTCGCCGGGCCAAGATATAATAATCATGTTAAATGCAAAATAATTTGATTACTTATACAAAACAAAAAATTACTTAATTTGTGGAAGGGAATTTACGGTCCGAATGACTTTCACACGAATTTCAGCTGATGAAGCGAAGACATTAGCCCAATTCGCTTTGATGATTTATTAGACTTTTTCTAGGTTCTGCAAATTATTTTTCTGTTGTTGTGTTTTGAAAGTGGCAAAAGAAAATTAATTTCTATTCTTTTCTTTTGGCGGAAGTAGGTTAATAACTAATAACGCAGCGAAAAAATAAACACGTCGCAAAAGCTAAAGTTCTACTTTGCTGAAACCGAAAACTATATATTTGAGATTTTGTTTAATGAAAACCTCTTGGGAAGTTTAACAAATTAAATTATATAAAAATCATAAAGTTAAGCAAGCAGCCGAAATTTATTTTATTTTCTTTCTAAATTAATTTCCTTTGTTATACCCTTGCAGGGTATTATAATTTCAGTCAGAAGTTTGCAACGCATTGAAGGAGTCATCTCCGACCCTATAAAGTATATATATTCTTGATCAGCATCAACAGCCTAGTCGATCTAGCCATGTCCGTCTGTCCGTCTGTCCGTCTGTCCGTCTGTCCGTCTGTCCGTCTGTCCGTCTGTCCGTCTGTCCGATTATACGCGAACTAGTCCCTCAGTTTTGAAGCTATTTGAATGAAACTTTGTAGATAGTCTTCTATATACTCTCACTCGTACATAAGTCGGAACGAGCCGGATCGGTCAACTATATCATATAGCTGCCATACAACCGATCCGTCAATTTTTAGAAAAAAAATTTTAATTTCACTGTTTTTGAACATATCTTAACCAACTTTTGGTTATGAGCTTTATATATTATTTTAGATTTTAAGAT
>VNJS01008042.1:0-35458 GCA_008042575.1 Drosophila watanabei
CACCGGAACCGGCGCCACCAGTGCCGCCATTTACGCCGGGGGATCCTGTACCGGAACCATTGCTCAGGCTATTGGACAGCACGCTGTTGTTGTTGTTGCTGCTACTCTCCAGCGGTGTGGCATTGCGGGTGATCCGGTTGTTGGCCTTGGCGCAGATGCGTCGCTTTAGATCCTCGCGCAGGAGCGACTTTAGTGGCGAGACCTGGTGGGAAGGACAGTTTTTATTATTAAAATATTGAATTTCTTGATATTTATGTTGAGTTGAGACCTTGATCAGTGAGGTGATTCTGTTGTTGTTGTTGTTGTTGCTGCTGGTGCTATTGTTGTTGTTATTGTTGATGTTGGAAGCCTGCTCAGTGTCGCTGCTGGGATCACTGCCATTCATGAGGTCCTTCTTGTCCACATCCTCGGCCATGGGCTCCTGTTAATAGAAATAAAAACATAAATACAAATTAATACAATTTATTAATTGCTTTAAAAAGAAACAACTATTATCTTTACCTGACTATAAATTATAAAAGAGAAATGTAAAATCAAAGGGTAGTAAGTTAAGTTTTTAAGATAAAAAAACCAACATCTTGACCTTATTACATAAATCTTTATTTTCTCTGTCTTTATTTATTTACTTAAATAATAAATACCTAAACTATCAAAAAATATAGTAAATACAATTCCTAACTCATTTCTAATAATCTCCAAATATTATAATAAAAATCAAACTCCCATCAAACATATTAATAATAACCCTCCAAAAAATACCCAAACTGAAATACTTCATTCCGGCTGAGTTTTGTGAAATTAACCCTCAACTTCGTTTTAGGTCAAGATCAAGCGCTGAATCAAACACCAGTAGGTATGTATATATCACTATATGTAAAGCCCTGGATATCTCTCGGATGTCGGAAAGCCATAAAGCCACCTCGGCCAAATTAGGTATGCAGTCTTTTGTGATGCACAACAGGTTTTGAAAATATTGTTCCGCCTTCGCATGTGGATAGAGCGGATAGAGAGGCGATATTTTATGACTCGGGCTCCCATATAACTCCAAATTAGCGGAGATATAAAGTACTAAGTACAAGTTGCATTGCTTATTAGAAATCTAGTCTCTAGTTTTATAGAAAAGTTATAAATTCTTAAGGGAATTCTAGTATAATGGGTTATGCATATATTTGACTGTAATGTAACCCACAATTCAAATGTTATCGTGGGCGCAAAGTGGTCCAATTAGTTGCAGGTCAGTTTATAAAACCAGAGCCATAAATACACTGAATAACATAATAAACTTAGTAGATGGTTGAATTAATAGTTTACAAATAAACGGAAATATTATATTTATTTCAGTAAGTTATCTTTGGTCTGGTTTTTACCTTACTGTTACAATGTCTCGGACAGATAAAGTCCTTGCAAAGAAAATGCGTGTGTGTTTCAATGTGAGAGCTAACCATAACAGGGACATGGACTGCCTGTCAAGCCTTTTTTTCGACCCGGTTAAATAATAGTTTAGATTTGATTTTAGAGAAACCAACACTATTCTGAGTGGAGTAACTAGTATGTGCTTGCGCTTTGCTGTGAGTTTAGTTTTCTCTCTCGGATAAATAAAAGTTTAACTGGTGGTTATATTTTTTTGTATATAGATTGTTTTTAGAGACTTAAAAAGTGAATTAATTGCAGGTCAAATGTTTTATCTCTTTTATTTTAAAGGTTGTTGTGTTATATAATAAACTACACAAACTGTCTGTCAAGTCATTTTCGGCTCGGTAAAACTCTAGTTGATGTCAGAAAATAAATAAGACAACTTTTTCGAGTGAAGTACGCAGTGTGTGCTGGCGCTTTACAACACAATTACGTGCTCTGTTATCCTTTATTGTTCGATTAAATAAAAGCTTAATCTGGTGTTACATTATTTCTATTAGATAACTATCTGTAACTTTAACAGTCACTGTATTTTAAGGTTAAATATTAAAATTTTTCCTATGGTAAGTGTAATATGAAACTAAACTACTTAGTTTATTTACCAAGACAATATTCTGTCGTATAGTGTTATTGGGTTACTGTAAAATCCTATAAATATTTGGATTTCCCAGTCAAGCTTTACTCCATTTCATATTCCATATATACTCAGGTAAGTATGGCCCCGCTTTCCACCCCAAGACTCACCTGTTTGATGGGTATAAGGCTGATCGACGGCGTTATGTGATTCTCGTGGAGATGATGGTGGTGAGGATGCGGATGCTGGTGGTGCGGATGCGGATGCGGATGGTGGTGGCTCTTGAGACTCGCACTCAGGCTGGAGGCTGTGGTGCTGGACGTGATGGGCGTGGCCTTTGTGTTGCAATCCATGGGCAACTCCACCGGCGATTGCATGATCAGAGCGCGATCTTTCACCTTCTCGCCATTGGACTCGACGCCATTTCCATTGCTAATCGAGTTGCTGTTGTTGTTGTTATTGTTGTTGCTCCCGCTGATGTTGTTGTTATTGTTGTTGGTAACACAGTTGTTATTGTTGTTGTTGTTGTTGTTTCCCTGTAATGCAGATTCACGCCAAACGCAAATCAGCTGTGTTATTTTGTTGTAAGCAAGGGGATTTTAGAAAAACAGAATAGGGGGAAAGGTGGTGTAAGCCAATATACAGCAGAGGTCAAAATAATAGCACTTAAGCCCCAAAAATATCTCCAAATCAGTGCTAATACTTTGACTTTAACTGCAGCCTTAAACACTTACATTGAACAGCTCCGTGTTGCCGCTCTCGCCCAGCGTCGAGATCTCCACGTGCGGCGTGAGGAAGTGCATCGGGGGCGTGGCATTCTCCAAAGATCGCATCGATTCCCCGCTGTCACTAGCCGGCGGCGCCACCTGAGGCGGCTGATGCTGCTGCTGCTGCTGCTGCTGCTGTTGTTGCTGGGATTGAGATTGCACCGGTACGGGACTGAGTCCTGGCGGAACGTAGCTGGCCGCTGCCGCAGCCGCAGCCGCCGAGGCCTGCGATTCGAGGGCCAGAAGCAGGGAAGAGGTACCACCCGGTCCGGGGTTATCCAGATCAATGCCATGCCGGTTGAAGAAGTGGATCCGCAGGGACTTCATTGACCCGGCCCGGTAGCTGCACAGCGGACACGTCTTCACCAGGTCGTGCTGGCCCACATGCTCGTTCTGGAAGTGGGCACGCATGGCGATCTGGCGCTGGAAGCCCCTGTTGCAGATTGGGCAGTGGTACGGCAGCGTCTTTGTGTGCGTGGTAAAGTGCTCCGCCAAGTGGTCCTTGCGGAAGAATCGCTTCTGGCACACCCGGCACTCGTACGGCTTAACGCCCGTGTGCCGCATCTTGTGGCGTCGCATGTTGGCGCCGTTGGAGAACTTCATGTTGCAGACATCGCACTCAAAGACTTTGCGGGAGCTGCTATTGCTGCCACCACCGCTGCCGCCGCCTCCGCCACCGCTGTTGCCCGCTGGCGAGGAGCTAGCCGAGGAGCTGGATCCGTTGCCCGTCTCCCCCTTGACGCCACTCTCCATGTGACCCAGGCTCATGTTCTCCGGCTCTTCGCCGCGCAGATCCTCGCTCTTGAGGCGCGCCGCCACAGCAGCTGCCGCCGCCGCCTGACCTGCCAAACACTGGACCACATGGAGCAGCAGGGAGGCACGTGAGCTGGTCTCAAAGCTGTCGCAACGCTCGCAGCGGAACGTCATGGGCGGCGAGTGCGGCCCGGTGCTGAGATTCGTGGGCGTGGGCGTCGGCGAGCGCGGCTCCTGTAGCTCAGACTCCGAGGCGGAGGCGGATGAGGCTGCCTCCTTGAGGCTGCGCAGTGCCATTGCGTTATGGTGCAGCAGGGCCGCCGTGGTGGGCGTCATGTCCACAATGATGCCGCCACCAACTGTCGGGCTGGTGTCCTTCAAGGCCAGCTCCATGCTGCTGGCCGCCGTGCTGAGAGTTTCGGCCATCTGCAAGGGAAGAAGGAGATTTTTATTTCTTAGTTTTGAGCTGGGAAAATGCACTGAGAAATCTAATAGTGAAGGAATTAGATTATCCTTTTTAGAGCTATCACAGGAGCTTGAAATAATTATATATTTCCTGGCGAAGGTGATATAAAGACAGTGTCGTATGTCGGAGCTAATGAAGGGGAAACTTTCCCTTGTTTCATTAGGGAAACTCTTTTATTTTATAGAATATAAATACTATACTATAAATACAATCATTGATTTAATTCTTCAGAAAAATCAATGATTTGAGGACCTTAGCAACTTCAACTTCAAAATATACAAAAATAGACTCAAAAAGACTTCACCAGCAAAGGCACAATTTAGAATAATTATTTATTTCATTTTTTACACTGTTTACTTAGTTATAAATTAAACTACAGAATAAAAACTAGAATAATATTGAGTAACATATTTCGTATACAGTAATAACTCTACTTTTTAGGACCTCAACTAAAGTATTTCCTTTCAGTGTAATAAAGATTAGACCAGGCCACGCCCGAAAATCGATGACAAGCTGTGGTTGCCTTTTTTTATTATTATTTATTTGATTTTCCTTTTTTTCGTTGTGTTTCGGATTTTGCAGTCGGTTTTTGGCATTTCAAGTGCTTCCAACAAACCAGAGAGACCCAAGCCCAAACTCAGACTTCGACTCTAATAAGCCAAATTGGTGTCAGCGTCGCAGCTTCGTGGGGGCTGGGAGGGACGGGGAACCTGCGCCAAGAACCAAACCACCGACCAACAGCAACAACAACAACGACCATTTTTGGGCGGCCTTGTTGTTGTTGCTGGTGGCCGTTGACGTTGACTTCGTGCTATGAAAATACCAAAGTTATTGGGGCCAATTACTGGTCTTGCAGGTGGGCAATCATTTGGACACCCAAGCACAAACACACAGGCAAACACGTCCAAACATCAGCAGAGAGATATGGCTAAGAAGGAAGGGGGGAGAGGTGCAGAGGGAAGAGCTGAGGGGGAGGAGGTGAGAGCTCACACACCAACAAGATCAGAACTACAACAACAACTGGCCAAATCATTCAAAAGTTTGTGGCAAACACACACAATGGCCATCAACTGACATTTGGCCGAGAAGCTCTAATGATGTTTAGGCCAAATTCGAAGAAATTCTATTTTTATTTGAAGAATAGAGTTTGGATGAGAAGTAGTACAAATATTTATAGAAAGGAAAATTATTGCTGCTGTTAGAATAATTTTTAAATTTGAGTGTATTTTAAGAAAGAAAGTAATCAAAAAAAAACTAGAATCCTTCAAAAGATCAATATGAATAATTACTTCAGCTTTTTGGGATAATTCAGCTTATTATTCGTTTAGATATAAAAGAGTTGAATTGCTATGAAATTACATTTATAAATCAATAAAAAATAACTATTTATTTAAAATATAACACCATAAATATATAATTTAAATTATAAATATAACGCCATACAAAACCATGTGGATCTGACATTGTTCCTTGAACTATTAGAAATAAGACTTATAAAACCTACTTCATTTATTTTCCTATTTATATACATATAAAGATCCCGAAGATTAACTTTTTAATATGCTTGGTTATAAGTGAAGAAAGATAAACATCAATAAACACAGAAAAAACTAAACGTGTCTATAGACTTTCCGTAAAACAACAAAATATTAATGGAAAATCGTTTGAAATAGATCTAAAATTACGTAGCCGACAAGTGGAACAGTAAGAACTTAATGGTTCTGAGAAGTCAACATAAAAGTTCCACTTAAGCCACCTACTTTCTTTAAAATTAAGAAATGCTAAAGACTTTCCTAAAATAGAATTAAATTTTAGGAAGCTATTTTTAAAGTTTAAAAAATAAAAAAATAAATTGAGACATTTGATGATAACAACTAAGGTTAAGCTACTTATTATTTTATAGAATGATTGTATTTGTAGGGATTATTATTTTCTATAACATTTCTATAAAATGATTCATTTTGGTTTTAAAATTATATATTTTTATAATTTCTAGAATTTCTGTTAAATTATACATTTTTTTTTTTAAATTAGTAAACTTTTTGAGCCGCAGAAGATCCTCCAAAAAAAGCTCTATAACCACACAATAACTCCCCATTAATTTACCAAAATCTAATAATACTTAAGTTTCTTTTTACTTCAACATTTTTAATATGATTTAATGCTGAATTTCAACTCCCCTACATATATCTTGCAGTTTCAGAAGCCTCGTATTTCAAACCCATTGTGCAATATTGACTTACTGACGCATGTCACCGTCGCGTCGTCTGGCCGGGGTTTTGGCAATAGGTCAGATGTGGCCGAGATGAGCTCGTGGCTGGGACACCGAGGTGAAGATGGAGGAGACACATGTCAGGTGCGGATGTGTGTTGGGTGCAGTGTGAATGTATATATATATATCGGGCAGCGTATAAATCATCATCCATAATCAACCGAATGGAGCTGGCCAAGCTCTTCTCGCGGCTAATTTAAGCCGACCTTGGATGCTGTCTGTGCATTAGCATTAGCCAGATCACAAAAGCCAAAAGAGCCAAGAGCCGAGAGCTAAGAGCTCACAGCCAAGAGCCATGGGGGACGACCTCAGCCCCGACCAGCTTCCCTGGGCCCACACTTGTACATACATATGTATGTGTGTGCATTTCGGGCCAGGTCAGCACCGAACTATGAAAAATGAATGTGTGTCGTAGGCCTATTTTGGACGCATCTACATAATTACAAATTCACTTTTTCGATGCGAACGGGTTTCGGTTTCGAGTTCGAGTACAAAACTTCTTTTTCCACGGCATCCCCAGGCCACTTAAATGTTGTAAACTTGTAAACATTAGCGGCGAGCACAAAAACCCAAAAGCCAAAAACGAAAAACTAAAAACTGAAGCGCTGAAAAAAAAGACGCACAAACAGTCGGTTTGCATTTTCAGTAATTATGAGGCGCTGTTGGCTTTGGCATTATAAATGCCATAGTTGCCAACCCAATGGAGTCATTGGGTCAAGTTTTAGAGTGCAACTGGGTCAGGCTTTATCATTATTATCATTATCACCACCAGCCCCACCACCATCAACATCATCACCATCATCGTAATCTCTGGCCAAGCGGTGGCCAACATACGACCCAACTTGTCCGGGCTTTTGGGTCTCCCAGTCTCGGGTCTTTGGGGTGTCCCGCATTTTCACTTGCTCGCCGGCCCGCTGTTCCCAATTCAAAGCCCCGAAAGCCGAACGAATATATGTATAAACAAAAAAAAAAAAAAAAGAAAATATATAAAGCTTCGCTTGGGCTCTGAGCCGCTCTGGAAACGAGAGAAATGGTAGGAGAAATGCGAAATGGGAGCACACACCGCACACACAGAAGTGAGCGACATAATTGGAGCGCCCCGAGAGCCCTTAATGATGTCGCACACTGTCCGGCGGACTAACCAGAAAGGTGCGCGCCACCAATAAAGTGGGCGGGTAATATTTTTAGGGGATAGTGTTGAGACTGGTATTTAATAAATAATGTTTATTAGGTAGTGATTAAAGACATTAATTAATTGATTTTATATAGAAGACCTTTATTATATATAATTTTCAAAATTGATGTGCATAGTTGCATTTCTAAAATTCATCAAATAATTTCTTATGAAAATAAAGGAAATATTTTAAAATAAAATGATTTATTGGATGTGCGATTGTTTAAGGAACTCTATGAATATTTAGGTATTTGGCGCAATCCGATTTTAAAAAGTTTTTGAACCATTGTAAAAAACTTAAGGTGAGTTTTAGCAACATTTACAGGAATATATTTAATACGTTATTAAAAGAATTAATTGGGAAAATTTAATAAAAGTAGTATTGAGTAACTAAATTCGATTATCCATAGTTTATTAATATATTGGAACCTCTAAGTTTGACTTATTGCCCAAATTTTGTAATTAAACATTTTTAAGCAATTTTAAAATTGTGAATTTACAAACAAATCTACTTCGACCCACTGTTCCTTAAATTGTAGACCAAAGATATACAATATATATATATAAAAAGGTTTCCCAATCTCTACCAAATAAAGAAAAAGGATTATTTCCATTCACTGTGGATATAGCATTTTGACCAACTGTGCTGGTTGGACTTGTAGGCCAAATGAGTCTTTTCCATAGCCTTAGGCCGACGCGCACGATTCCCATTCAAATTCAAATTCAAATTGGAATCAAAAGCTAGTTTATTAGCATTGCATTGACCAGTGCTGTTATTGTTGCTGTTGTTGTTTGGAAGTTAACAAAAAAAAAAACGGAATGGGAGTCGGAATTGGAATTGGAATCGTCTGCGGATTGGAAGTGGAACTGGAAGTGGAGTCGCATCTTTTTGAAGGCAACTCACTTTCGAGGCTGGATCTTCATGCAAAATAGACCATATAACACACACACACACACTCGCGTTTGACCTTAGCAGCGATTTTTACCGGTTTTCCAGCGTGGGAGCGGGAAGGCGAAGGGAGAGAAGATTGAGAGGGGGAAACAAAAATGAGTCAGTCGGTCGATGGGGAGTTGTTGTTGCTACTGTTTCGTAGCAAATCAATGAACCATTCCCAAATGTTCCCCCCAAAAAGCCAACAACAACAAACAACAGTAACATGTGCGTCGAAATGAGAACAAGAACAGAACGAAAAGAGAGACGGGAGAGAGAAACCACTTTCCATGGTGACACACTTATGCTACGTGCTCTTTTGCTACTTTTGCCGCTGCAACAACAACAACAACAACAGTCGCCGCCGCGACTCCCATAATAGAAAGTGGAACAGGAATTTCCCCCCCATCAATGCCAGAGAGCACGGCACGGCACGGCGCACAGCGGATGATTTCATTTTGGCCTGGCCTGCCTTGCACATTGCGAAACACTTGCCACGGCCAACAGCAGCAGCAACAACAACAGCGAGGCGGCATCGAGAAAATCAAGAAAGAAACGGGCGAGAAAAAAGTGGGGGCAAAAAAATAGTTCAGTGGGAGCCAAAAGCAGCTGAGCGGCAAAACCGAAAAAGAGAGAGCAGTGGAGCTCCTCTCTGTATACAAACTCTCTCTATGCCGCCGCTCTCTCTTGGCATCTCTCTTTTCTTGGAGCCCAGCGCATGTCCCGTTTTTGTTTATGGTTCTCACTCCCGCTCTCTCCCCATTGTTGTTGCAAGTGCATGCTTTTCACGCCTGCCGCTTTTGTTGTTGGCTGCTGGTGGTGCTGGTGTTTCTGCTCTCACTGCAATTGCAATTGCAATTTTGTTGCATTAGGCGCGTGAATTAATTTCTAATTGATGGCACCGCCAACGACCATGCTGCCCCACTTCCGATTCCCAGAGAGTCGGCTGCCCGCTCTGCTCTCTTTGGTAAGTGGCTAGCGTATAATTTTTGTTGTGTTGACCTAATTATACGCTCATTTTGATTCACTTGATTTTCTCTGCACACAAACACACACAAACACACACTCACGGCACACGCACACACACACTTGGGCACGAACGTTTCGTCACTGCGACAAGTGGAGCAGGCAGCGACGTCAGCCGAGGCAGCGACGCTTGCAGAGTGGCAGGCAGAGGATGGCGACCGTAATTTCTTGTGGTTACTGGGACGCAAAATAAAAATATACAAAAAAATATATAGTAAATCAGGTGGGAGATCCACGAATCCCGCCCCGACACGCACTACCAACTCTATTTTTGCGGATATTTTAGGAAGTGCATATATCTGCCATATCTTCGATTTCCCGCAGAACACATCGAATTCCGAAATTCCGAAATACCGAAGCAAACTGAACCGAACTGAATCCAAACTGCAATAGCTGTTGGAAATGGAAATGGATGTGGATGACTGGGAGAACCGACCGTATCTGTCCCTGTCTCTGTCCCTGTATCCGTATTCGCATCCATGCCTGTGTGGGTTCTTGTAACTGTGTCTGTTTTGTTTGGGACGGAAATGCCAGTGGCGGGGCTAGAGGGGGGCTGCCTCCCGCCACCGCCAGGTGAGTCAGAGTTCAATGGGAAAGGGGGATCGTTTAGTTATTAGCCACATTTTACACTACACTCGAAAAAATGTTTCACTATTTCGCAATATTGGTATTATAATACTCTTTAAAACCTATATTATTTATTTTTTGTAATTTATGTATTCCACAAATAAATACATTTATAGAATTGTTCTTTTTTAGCATTATGGCTAGATTGACTCTGCGGATGAAACCTGGAAATGACTTCAACACTACGTTGCAAGCTTTTGACTAAAATTACTGTACCATGCAAGGCATAATATAAGTAATTAATAAACAAAACAAAGATGTACCGCCTAACGCTGAATATTAACTTAGTTATTAAAATTAATATAAATTATTAAAATATAACAAAATAAGGGTTCATCATGAAAAGGTTATCGGAAAAGAAAAAAAGAATAGAAAAACAGAAGAACAATGTCATTTCTCATCATCATCAAATTGCAATTGGCAGAGCACCCTTTATACATATTTAATTAAATATAGTTTAAAATACCTATACTAATGCCTATAATAGATAAAATACTTTTCTATGTGTAATATATTGCTTAAAAATTATAATAACGTAATATAGGGCATGCATTTAATTTGAGATATTTGATTCTATAAAATTTTAAAAGGGGCACCTACAGACTCTTACTAAATACAATAGACGCAAATACTTTTCTCAGATATCTCTTTTTTAAATACCTCATCTATTGCTTAAAAATCTCCATAATTTAGAGGGAATGCTTTTAATTTGAAGGCCTTTTTCTGTTGGGCTATTGGACTCGGATTCTCCCATGAAGATGAGGCTGTGCATGTTGGTGTGGATGTGGATCCCCCTTGGCGCCAAACACCACTGGCGAAGATTTGCCAATCGCTCGGCTCTCCGCTCTCCGGCACACAAACACAGAGAGCATGCGAGAGGCAGCACTCACACAGGCACACACGCCCGCAGAGTGGCTGGCACAGAGACACAGATCAGCCGCAGCAGCAGCAGCAGCAACAGCAACAACAAAGACGCAGCAGAATTTGAAATTAGGTCAACAGGTTTGGCTGCTTGTAGTGGTGGCCTGAGCCAGTTACTCGAGCGTATGCCGTCGTCTTTGCCTACGACCTCGGCTGTCATCATCATGAGAGAAGGAGGAGGGGGGGCGAGGTGCGCGGGAGCAGCAGAGGGAGCAGCAGCAGCACCAGCAACAACATCCAAGCTATCGCCGCCAACGCAATATGCGTTCCGTTCCGTTCGCTCGTCGTTTATTGCACCACAGTTCGTGCAGTTTTCAGTTTGCAGTTTTCAGTTGCTGTGGGGGAGATGCACTCACAAACACACACACACACACACACACATCCGAATTGAGCACACTGCTGTGGGGGTGGGAGGAAGGGGCTGCCAGAGGGTGGCACGAGGGGCAGCAAGGGTGCGCTGTCTCTGTGTGCGTGTGCTGCTTTCGGGGAATGAGCCAGGGATGCAGCGCATCATTCTGGCATCCAAATGCAAGAGACAAATTGGGAATCGATAAGCCAATCGACAGTAATTCCTACAAAGAGTGGACAACCCTAAGGATGAGAGCTTTAATAAAATATAAGGTTTAAGGATTTTTATATATCTTATTTTATAATAATAGATCTTTAAACTATTAATGTTAAACTCGGGTAAAAACTATTCAGTCGAACTTTAGTTAATAAAAATGAATTAAGCTACAGTTTGCAACATCTTAGAATCGGTATACAATTAAATATAAAATAAATGACAGTATTTTAAATCCATTTTATAAATTTATTTACCTTTCAAATTTAAATTCTAACCAAAAATAAAATATGCGTTTGGATGGGTTATAAGTATGAGATTCTTCTAAAAGTTAACCTTTTAGAGCTACTATGGGATTATTCCGATAAGAAACTTGGACTTCTTTTTAATGATAATAGATTTATTTTAAAATTTAAAACAATAAATTCTTCTTGTAAACTCAATAATCCGTGAGAAAATGATGTAAATTCATTGGTTCCTATTCCGCCCATTTAGAACCGAAATCGGAAATAGGAACAGGTGTGACTGGCATTTCGAAACGTTCAGATTCAGACGAAACGCTCAGATAGCCGTATAAACCCCTTCTTTGATCGGCAGGTAGCCTAGCAATCTTCTGGCTTGGAAACTGTTGCGAAAACGCGCATATGTTCTGAAATGGAAACTCAATGCGAAGCGGAGCCAACTGGCGAGACCAACTCGAGTTTCTGATTTGATTTCGATGCAGCCAAGAGATTTCCACATACTTCTTAGTTGGTTTCTGTGTCACAATCGAGCACACACTCACACGACACACACACAGGCTGTCGGATGCGAAAAGGTGGATAGATGAGGAGGCGGCGGCGGCAGCGGAGGCAGCGGCACTCGGCGGAGTAATGAGCTCCCAGAGAGCTGCAGCCACCTGCAGCAGAGCGAAGGCCCAAAGCCGATGACGATGCCAAAGCCGAAGCCGGAGCAGATAATCCCAGTAGAAATGGAAACTAGCTGCGGCAGGTTTAGAAACTGGTATAGAAAAACACAGGCAGCGGCAGACACAGTCATAGCCACAGCCAGAGCAGCAGCAGCAGCAGCACCAGCACCAGCACACATAGGCAATCGACCTTGTAGGAGTGTATTTTGTCTTGGAGCATGCCCGTAAACTGGGCCAACGCGATTGCACTGAAATCAGGTGGGCGTGACGTAGGTAAATACAGTCCAACTCCCCGAAGTTGGATTCATTGTAACTCCACACAATGGGCAATGATAAAGGGCAAAGGGAACACACGCTCATTTACCTTAAATATGAACTTAAATTTGCATATCTAACAATCTGTATCTCGACATGATAAATGGTACTGACCCATTTTAAACAATAATTGAATTATCTGATTAAAGAATAAATCAAATTTATTAACATATAAGGAGATTAGAATTTTAGGAGTTTGTAATATTTAAAGATGAATTTTGATATGTAATTTCAAAAAATATATTTAAGTACAGGGAATTATTCTATAAAGGAAATCAAACTAAGCTTTAAACTCCCAATCAAAATTCGCATCAAATTCTACATCATAAATTTATTTTTTCCCATACAGAAACTGACCTATGTCAATTAATACTTAAGGGTTTTGGTTTATGGTTTTAAATATGAAGATATTTTAAGTTTTCCAGCTTTTTTTAATCTTTTTAAATATCAATTCAAATGTAGTTTGCAAAGGGTTAAGGATGGCGACCGTGTCAGGACAATGATTTACCTAAACTTCAAATATAAAATGACCCTTTGATGAAGTAGTTTTTCTTCCACAGTTAAAAGTATTAATAATAGGAATATATTAAAAATAAAGTTTTAAAATGACTCCAAATCTATTATCTTTATCAAAATAAACATAGTACACAAGTTGTACGCGCACTTACGATCATATGTTTAAGTTTTTAAGGTTTTTTGATTGTTTAAATAAACACTTAAGACCACTTTTCGTTTAAACAGTTTATAAAGTCTTTAAACTGGAATATTGTTGTATAAATATCCAAGAGTCGCAGTTTGTGAAATTAATAAAAGTAGATCCGACATCGGCGCACAATTTGTTGCAAATAAAACCCTTTAAATATGTAAATTAGATTTTCCAACTCGAAGTGCAATATTTGAAGTTTCCAATTAGGGGAAGTTTCACTGTACGTTGGCCAATAAGTGTGTGTGCTTGTGTGTGTGTGTTGCTGACTGGTGTGCGTGTGTGTGGGAAAGCTGGCTGTACCCTTGGCGCCCATTAATCCATGGCGGAAAATCCACGGAAAATCTGTCGCAATCGGACAGATATCCGAAATAGCCAGGCAGGCGCTGCTCGCAGGAGTTTCGTAATTACATACCCGCGACAGCCTTGGCTTCCGAATTTTCAGTTTTTCAGTTTTCAGTTTACGGTTTACGGTTTACAGTTTCTTTTTCAGTCTCTTCTTGTCGACTCTTCGATTCTTCTCAGTTCGGTTCTTCGGCCTCTTTGGGCTTTTCAGTTTCTTTAGTTTGTTTTGTGTCAGTTCTGTTCAGCTTTTCGTTTTCGTTTTTCGCTTTTGACTTGGCATTAGCACAGCTGGAGTCTTTTGCAATGCTCTCGAAAAAAAAAAGAAACGCGCTGCGGTGTTTGGCAATTTTAGATTTCAAAATACCACAAGGTGCATTCTAACATACACGCACACAGAAGCACACGGGCACACACACATACACACACACGTGCACTGCTCGCTCTCGCGCTCTCCTCTCTCCCACACGAACACACACCAACACTGTGACAGTGCAGTTCTTGGATTGGCTTGGATCTATGTTACTCAATGGGCTTCTCCGGGGAGGGTGCTGGGAGCTGGGGGGGAGGCTTTGCAATTTGCGTACACTGCGCGGAGTCGCGCGGATTATTCAACAGCAGAACTAACCTCCCGCAAAACTGCAACTGGAGCACACAGCGCGCGACACAACAACAACAACCGTAAGTGTGTGGATGTGGATGCACTCGAACCGAGAAATCCGAACCCGAATCCGAATCCGACTCCGACTCTGACGCTGACGCTGACTCTGAATCCGACTCCGACTCCGAAATGAACGAGAAACGCGCGGCGGCTTAAAGGGCAAGTGAGTTAGCTGCGGGGCCCAAATAATAATAATAATAATAACAACAATAATAATAATAAAACTGTCAGCGGACAACGCGCGCGCGGTGGCCACATCCGAATGGGCCAAAAGACGAATCCACTCTGAGCGGATTCGGAATCGGAATGAATCGGTATCTCAAAGCTCCACGCTGCGCTGCCTCTGTCGCTGTTGCTGTGGCCGCTGCCTTTGCCTCTGCCCGCGTCGCTGCCGTGGCGGCGCTCGGTGAAACAAAAACAACTCAAGCGATTCCGATTCCTCAAGGCCTACTATTTAGGCCAAAAAATAATGTACCAGCAGCAGCAGCAGCAACTACAACACGGAGCGGCGCAGTGGCAGCAACTCGTTTCTTACAGAAATGTAAACGTTCTAATTGAGTTCTCATTTATGGCCCGCCGCCGCTGCCTCTGCTGCTGCTGCTGCTGCTGCTGCTACACCGACTGTGCAACCGAGCCGAGTACTTGTTGTAATTGTTGTTGCCGCAATGCCCAAAAAGCATCGGAAAATGTTTTTATCCGGCTGGCAGGCACAACCATTTTCAAATTGGAAACAAGTTTACTGAACCCTGCCACCAAGTTGGCGTTTTTCCACCAAGAGCAGCACAAATCACTTGTCTTTTTGGGGCCCCCACAGCACAGATCGGGTATCTTTTGGCCAAGCATCTTATGGCTCTGTTTCTTAAAAGTCCAACAAAGATCAAGTATCGTTTTTGGGGGGGCTTTCTGAATTCATTGGCAAAACATCTTAGACATGAGCTTTTAGGCTCGAAAAAGTAATAATTATTGTTTAATCTGTTAAGAATAAGCTACACTTAAAATTGTAAACAAGTTTATCAAACTTTACTTAGTTTGCAGTTTCATAACCAGGTTAATAAATATTCTATTTGGGCACAAAACTTGAGGGGATTTACGAAATTTTCAAGTCATGTGGATTGGTTTCTTCAAGACCTATAAAGTATTTTATGATTTAGTTAATGATAACTTTCTTTATGATTAAGGACAGTATGATCACTTGTGAAAAGTTAATAAGTCTTAAAATTATTTGATGTTCCTATAATACAAATAAATTTGAATTTCTTTAAGCGTTGGAAACCTTTGATCTTATAACGTGTTATAGAAGCTACAAAACTTTAAAATATAATTATTTGGTTTCTGTAATCAGTATTTGAAATCCCAAATCGATTTCGAAAAGTTTAAACTGTACTTTACTGTTTTTCTATCATATTAAATATAGAAAAACATGCATACTTAAAATATCTTTTTTAAAGAAAAATATCATGAAGAAATATATTTTAGAAAATACAAAAAAACTAAAGTAACACATAATCTGAAAGAAAATTAAAAGCCCCTAAAAATTACCCCATAAAATATGAACTTAATAATTATAATAGCCATAATGTCTTAGCAACAATTGTACATTTATTTTAAATCACAACTTGTCATCTAAAAGGTCTTAGAAATGTAGAATATATATATTAAAGTTGAACTATATATAAGAAATTTATGTGTTGACATCAAAAAAGAACTGCAAATGTTAACTAAAAGATCTTATTACTAATTTTTAATGTTAACTAAAAGATCTTATTAATTATATTTTCTGGTGAAACTATTGATCCATATTTCTTAAGGGGATGTCGACCAGAACGTTACGGTTTGAAAGTTTGGCGCTTGTAAGCCAAAAATAACCTCGTTTATGTGGTAAAAACAGAACCTACCGAGAAGGCAAGAACCGGTTTGGCTTCTTACACTTTTAATTGAGATATAAACATTGCGAATGCATAAAAAGTTAACAGGCCGGGCAACGGATATCCGAGTCAATGCATTTCGGGCATAGCTAATCCCATTCGTTTTCAGCCTCAGTCTTCCGGCTGAGATGGATCCTCCGCCTCTGATCGTGGCTCCTCTTGTGACAGCGACTTTTTGCCGCATGAAAGGCTTCTCTGAGTTCCGCTATATAATCCGATAAGATATATCCACGGGTTTTTTGGATGTCTACAATTACAATTATTACATTTTTATTTGAGTAACAGTATCAATAAGAAGCTATTCTACAAATTTAAAGGTTTCAGGTATTTTTAACATTTAAATCGTTAAATTTAAGGCATAACCTTTATCAAACTTTTTATACCTTTATAAGCAAGTATATCTTCTTTAATATTATTTATTTTATAAATAAATGCTCTGATTACTCACCTAAAATGGTTTTGTTTATGTTTTTATATTGATTAAATGCTTTTTTGTTGGAAACACCAGCGTAGTTAAAGGAATGCAGGATATCATCGGTAAAAAGCTTTACAATAGACTTCTTGAGAGGTGTTATTTTTCCATCTGGCCTTAGGAGTCGGCGCATTAGGCGAGCCTATAATTATCAGAAATAAAAACCAATTAAGAAACTTCAAATATAACAAAAATCGGATACTATTTATAGTTTTATTAAGTTTCTTAAGAGTAATTAAAATTAAAAAGTTAAAGTTTAAGAAATCCTTCAGCGCACTCACATAGGAATTGCCGGGTTCAGCCAGATAGGCGTCCAGTTTGGGCAGCTCTTCGGGATCGGAGATTGGGAAATAAGACACGTCCACCTCGTAAACATCATTGCCATATCGGCCCTGGGCCACAACGCCGAGACGCGTCAGGATTTCGTCTTGGTTGCTCAGAATGTGATCCAGTTTCAGTTGCAGAACATCAAGCTCCTCTTGTGTGCGTTCATCCTCTCTGGTCAAAATGGCATTTACCTCTTCCTGTAGCGCCGAGTAGCTGCGTTTCGTCATGATGATGTGTTAACTAATTCGTTATTCAAGTCTCCGTTTCTTAAACAATCAGAATATCATTCGGCTTTAATTTATTATTTTTGTTTTGTTTTGGTTGACGCTCAGTATGACTGTCTGCTGACCTAATAAAAATATTGCCCGGTTCTCCAAAATATACCATAAATATACCACGCTCCATCGATGTTTTTGCATCTTTAGAGATCTGGGCACACTAAATCGCTCTGCATCCAGTGCTGCCCATTTAACAGCGTTCAGCGTACAGTGCTGCCCATTTAACAGCGATGGGCATAGAGTGCTGCCCATTTAACAGCGATTAGCATCCAGTGCTGCCCATTTAACAGCGGTGAGCATACAGTGCTGCCCATTTAACAGCGATTAGCATCCAGTGCTGCCCATTTAACAGCGATTCGCACTATATAGCTAGGCAGACCAGCTTTATAGCCAGATATAGCGGGCAAATGGCTAAATTGGCAATGCTGCTGTTAACCCTCTGTAAGACGAAATGGTGTGCCCGTCGGTCGAAAACTCGTCCGCAGCCGGGGGATTTCCTCCTCCGCCCGAGCCGGTCACACTATATAGTTCTCGGCGGCGCATTTGCAGGTATTGTGTGAGGCTCCGTTTTAAAATTTGTTTACACCATGAGAAAGCTGTGGCCGCTGGCCAATGTGATTGTCAAAGTGTAGTTAAAGTATCTGACCACACGTGTGCAGTGTTTTCGCAAGGCTGGAAGATGGTTTTGCAGCGCAAAACTTTGTTGAAAATTCAATAGTGAGCCGCTGTCTGGAGCGGCAGAGTCGCCGTCAACTTGGGTCCCCTTGGTTTACATAAGAGCGAAAGAGTCGGCTAGTGTGGCGTTCGCAGAAATGGCGTCGAGTATGTGCACATGGCTGGCGCTGGCTGATTATAATATTTAAGTTATGATTTCCGCGAGCGCTGCTAACTGCAACTCGAGA
This sequence comes from Drosophila watanabei, assembly GCA_008042575.1. Taxonomy (NCBI): domain Eukaryota; kingdom Metazoa; phylum Arthropoda; class Insecta; order Diptera; family Drosophilidae; genus Drosophila; species Drosophila watanabei. The sequence goes on from VNJS01008042.1 coordinate 18,319, forward strand.
TGCGTTTGCCCTCGGCGTATGCCCGGTGACGAAATTGGTTTATCTCCGGCGAGACGTACATTTCGTTATTCGGCGCAGTGTACACCACTTTGTCCGGTTTTTCATTCCGCTTTGTGCGCTTCATTCGGTTTCAATGCCCTCGCGTTCAGTGTTGCCAAGTGTCGAATCGTGCGTGTCTAGTGATGTGTGCGTCCCGAATCCTGCCGGGAATAAGTGTTTTCCGGGTATATTTCATAATTGATCTTCCCCACACTTTCTAGGCACATGAATAGAATCATTTAGCTCGCCCCAAGTGATTGCATTGTTGGTTAATTTATTAACCTTGCCAATTGTCGTTCGCATGTATCGCACCTGGCAACACTGACCGTTGGCCGCCGCGCTGGTGCGAGGGAGACGCCGCTACGGCCGATGCAGAAGAGCGAGCACAAAAGCGAAAGCAGAAAACCGAAGCGAGGAGGCCAAGGAGTTTGTAAATCAATTTTTGTGTATGCCAGTCCTCATAATTCCCGTTGCAACTGAAATTGGGTACTTTCCTGATCCCACTGGGGCAATATCCATATCTGGAGCAATGGGCTTGGCGGACGTGCGAAATTTAATGTGAAGTAAATGCCGTGGCGGCGGCATGTGCATGTGTGCGGCAGTGTCTGTCTGTGTTTGTGTGTGCATGAATAATGTATGAGAAGGCGTTATTCACGGTAGAAGCTGATAAAACTGTTTTGACAACAAAATTGAGTGATTCAGATGCACTTGGTATCGGGGTCGCTCAGTGTCGCCTCCCTCTCTGTACCGCTCTGTCTCTCTTTAGCTCACCCCCCCTTTGGAAAAGCGGCGGCGGCTGACGTTTTCGGCTTGGAAGCGTGTCTTCCTCTCTGTCCCACTCCCTGTTACCTGTTTTGCACGTACATTTTCAGCCACCTCCTCGCCACCCCGTTTGCACTAATTTTGTTATTTCTGAATGCTGGCTTTGTTTGTGCGTGTGCCGCTCTCTCTCTCTCTCTCTGTCTCTCTTAGCGCCCCCCTGCCTCCCGCTCTATCCTTCCGCTGGCGTGTGTCAGTGTGAGCGTGTTTGTTCACGTTCTTTCATTCTCTTTTATTAAATGTACATTGAACTCTCATCATTGCCAGCTTTTCTTTGCTGCTCTCTTCGGCCACTTGTTTTGCAGTATTCACACGCACATATTCGTTAATGAAATCTGCTTGCATAGCGGCTTTTTTCCCCAGGTTAACTTCTAATACTAAGAGCGTTTTGAGGGATTTCGAAAAACTATCATCTTAATTCAGGGCTTTAGGTTGTTAAACGTCTGTCCTTGTCAAATCTACAATGATTAACCTGTACTTTGGAATCCTTGTTTAAAATGCACTCCGCGATGTGTCCTTATAATCTGCATTCATATCCCATACCAAGTTTTCGCCATGTTTGTGTGTGTGATTCATCATTGGATTTATATTCTGAACCCAAGTCATTGGATACCTGAACATTTTTTATGGTCACATGAGCTCTGCTTACTTTCCATTTATTTGTTTTGGCAACAAATTTGTTAATATAAATAGGTTGAAGATAAATAACGAAGCTAGAGTCTGAAACAATAGCAGAATATCCATTTTCCAGCAAATTTAGGAATCATATCACTGCATTTCAACCTTTTCTGCATCAAATCCAAAAGATATTATATATTTTAAGCTTATCCCATTAAATTAACTAATATTCTATTAATTCAATTTTATTCCCCATTCTCTGAATTGGGATTATGGGATACCTTGGGGATTCCCATCCAATTCAGTCACCGTTGGGATTTCGATATCATCAGTCAGGAGTCAATGTGAAACTCTCCATTTGAGCGATAGTTTTGATTTCGAATCTTTCTTTCGTTGATTCCAGCTAATTTGTATATACAGTGTACATAGAGATGAGCACACAAACTCGTTCAGGCGGCGGAGGAGGCGGCGGGCACACCCGCAATCAGAAAAAGTCAAATGCCAGCAACTCCGGCGGAGGCGGAGGTGGAGGAGGAGGCTCCGGCACCGGCCACCATGATGCAGTCTCACATGCGGCGGCCGCCGGCAAGAAGGGCGGCGGCCTGGATGTCAGCAAGACAGACAAGCCAGAGAAGGCCCAGCCGAAGGCCACCACTGAACAGTTGCGCATTGCCCAGATCACCAATAGCACCACAGAGGATCCGCAGATCAAAGAGAAGGTCACCCTTCTGCTGACTATGACCCAACGTTCCGAGGAGGAGGTCTGCTGCGCCCTCAACGAGTGCGACTATGACCTGGAGGCAGCGGCCAACTTCTTGATCGAGGAGCTACCGCAGGTTAGTTAGTGGCGGACTTATACTCCAGCTCTCCAGTTACTCAAGCAAATCATTTTTCGCAGGGCGCCTTTGCCAAGTACGAGAAGAAACGCAAGAACAAGGCTGCAAATGCCCCGGGTGATGGCGCCACGGGTGACGGAGATTGGGCCGATGGTAATGCGAATGCGGACAAGCGGGAAAAGTCGCGCAACCGCAGCTCAAATCGCGGCGGCGGACGCGGCTCCACCGACAGTCGTGGCTGTAAGAGACTCTTCTTTATACCATACTAACTTAGAAACCGTAAAATTAAGTAAATATTTAGGGAATCACCTTTAAAGTTCGCACACACCTAAGAATATTCGTTATTAAGTAAGGCGTTAGTCTTATTTTATGAAGAGATATAGTATTATTATATAGTATTCCTATTCAGAACTAATCTCATCTAAATTTTAACTTTTACCTTACAGGGCGGGGCAGAGAGACCCGCGAGAACGAGCGCAATCAGCGCGAATCTCGGGAACCTCGCTCCGGAGGCGACCGCGGCGATGACCGGGCCAACGACAACTACCGCGGGCAGCGGAACGGCGGCGGACGCAACGGACCCGGTGCCCTGGGCAGTGGACGCGGCGGTGGCTTCATCTCTCGCTCTGGCCGTGGTGGTGGTCGCATGGGCGGACGCAGCGGTGGCCCGCGCGGCGACCGCATCGGAGGTCCAGGCGGCGGTGGTTACGGACCCGGTCGCAACGCCAACGACGATCATCACGAGGTGGAGCTGTGGGACAACACCATTGCCCAGAACGCCGAGAAGCAGCAGCAGGCCCACGACGACGCCTGGGGCGACTGGAACAACGAGGAGTACGAGGGCTCGCTGAAGGACAGCAAGGTGTTCACCACCAGCAACTTGGCCACACAAACGGCCGCCAGCGTGGTGAGTGGCACGGGAGCGGGTGCAGGCGGCGACAGCTCGCTGCCGGCGCCACCGGGCCTCGAACACCATCTGGTGCAGCAGGGATCATCTCATCTGGATGAGGGCTCCAGCAGTGGACCAACGGCGGCGGCCACACCGCCGGCAACGCTCTCCAGCTCGGCGACTACGCCGCTGCTGCAGTACAGCGCAGCGGTCAGTAATCCACCGCCCCAGCTGCAGGCTCAGAGCACGCAGGCGGGAGCGGGAACGCCAGCGAGCGCAACTGCCGGCGGAGGAACGGGCAATGCTTCGTCCTCGTTTGGTTCTGCCGCCCCCGACACATTCTCGAGCGCCGCCTCTGCAGCCGCCACACTGGTGCAGCAAGCGCAGCAGCAGCAGCAGCAGCAACTCCAGCAGCAGCAGCAGCAGACGACGCCCATCAAGCCATCGGCAACGCTGTCGGCCGAGCAATCTCAGTATTTCAACTCGCTGTCCAGCCAGGGCGCCAGTCCAGGATCTGCAGCGGTGCAGCCTGCGCCAGCGGGCTATACGCAGAGCCCAGTTGCTGTCTACTCGCAGACGAGCACCAGTGTTGGTGTGAGCCAGTATCCCAGCACATATGCGAACGTTTTCGCCTCGGGAACGGCAGCAGGAGCAGGAGCAGGAGAGCAATCTCAGCAGCAGCCGGTGCGGAGGGCGCGCGTCAAACTGCCGCCGCCCTCGAAGATCCCGGCCAGCGCTGTGGAAATGCCTGGAGACAATGCACTGAATAACATTGGCTATCTGGACGTGCAGTTCGGTGCTCTGGACTTTGGAACTGACGATGGCTTTGATGCAGTGCCGGAGAAGGTTGGAACGGGCTACAGCATCGACAGTCAGCAGCAACAGCAGCAGCAGCAGGACGATTACCAGAGTAAATCCCAGCAGCAGCAATCTGCGCTGACAGCGGGTCTGCAAAGTTCCCAGATCGTAAGTAACTTTAAGTCTGTCGTAAGCTTATTAAATTTACTAAACTTTCTCACTTGCAGGGCGATGCGTTGAGTGCAGCGGCGGGCTATGCGAGTCGTTCGACGGCGCAGCAGCAGGGCGGCAGCTCGTCGGCCGCCACGAATGCGCTCGATCAGTTGGCCAAGAACGATCCGTATGGACAGGCCGGCGGTACCGGTAGTGCCTATCACCAAAACGCATACCAGACCAGCGGTGGAGCGGGCAAGGCGTCCAGCGGTTACCCGACAACGGCATCCGCTGGCTACAGCAGCTCCAGCTATGCGAATGTTCAGAGCTCGGTGGGCAGTTATCAGCAGCAGGGCTACGGATACCAGCCCAGTGCAGTCAACTCCTACCAGCAGCAGCAGGCGGGCGCCGGAACGCAGAGTGGTGCCACAGGCGCGGGCGTTGCAGGTGCAGCGACGCAAAACATTCCGGTTGGTGGCAGCAGCAGTCAAAACAGCACAAGGTGCGTATCATTTACTCTACATAATTTTACATTGTTATTTGTAAGGATATTCCCAGCCTCGGTCCGCCGAAGCTATTGATTTATTCCACTTGACATTGTTCTTATTTTTGTATGCGTAATCTGCCTAACAATATCCGCACCACCCCGAAAGAAAGCTAATCTCAATTTCTTGTTACTGTTTCTTCTTCTCTCCTAACCACAAACGTGTTCACTGCTCGCCTTATGTCCTAAAAAACAAACAAACAAACCCAATCAATCCGTCATCGCTTTCCGCCACTTAACAGCGGCAATGCGAGCTCTGCCTACCTCACCTCCGGCTATTCGACACCACAAAGTGCTTACCAGTCCAGCCAGAATGTGTATGGCAACACGGGAGGACTGTCCAATAGCAGCGGGTAAGTTGGATCTGCCACGGCCTCACATCCGTAATACCCGTTTCCCTGGCGAGAAGCTCCCCTAGCTTACCTTTAATTTACATTGGAATGGTTCCATTATGGTTAATTGCGGATTCTTGCCCGTTCAGGTTCGCTGGCAGTGCGAGCAATGCGTCCTCGCAGTACGCCAGCTTTAGTGCCAGCGCCAAGCTCAAGGATGCGACCGCCACCAGTGGCGCCGCGCACTATGACAGGTAAGAGCGAGCTCGCTCCCAGCTCTGCATGCCGCCGTTGCTCCCCACTTCCTTTCCCTCCGACTAACCCATCGTAGCCGAACACCTCCTCCGGTAGCATGTTAATCCGACATTTTAATCTTCCAGTGTCTCCACCAGCAGCGGCGTAAGCAGCAGCAGCGGCAGCACTGGCAACGGTGCGGCGGGAGCGGTCACCGGGCAGCCAGGTGCTAACCAGGCGGTTGTTTCGAACAGTAAGTAATCGCTTGGAATCGCTCGATCTTTAAATTTATTTAATTACTAATTTCATTTTGTTTGTCCGCTCCCTTTGAACAGATAACAACGTGAGCGGCAACAGCTCGGCCAGCAATGTGACGGCTGGCGTTGCCAGCGGCAACGTGGCCGGCGTGGGCGGAGTGATCAGCCAGAGCGGCGTAAGTAGCAGCGGCGTCGGTGTGGCCGGTGGCAGCGGGAGTGCGGCCAGCGTCGTCGGTGTGAATGTTAACAGCAGCAGCAACAACGCCGGCTCTGTGGGAGCAGCGGCTGCCGTGGTCGCCGCCCAAACGGCTGCGGGCACCACCGCCGCCGTGCTGGCCTCGCTGACCAACAAGAACATCAGCAGTAGCAGCAACAGCAGCGGCAGCGGTGGCAGCGTCGCCACAACGGCGGGCAGCGCCGGCGGTGCGGGCGCGGGAGCTGGCACTGGCGGCGGCGGCGTGGGCGGCGCATCGGGTGCTGGTGGTGCTGGTAGTGGTGGTGGCAGTGGCAGCGGCAGCGGCTTGGTGCCCACCAACATCCAAATGGTTAGTCAATATATTCAGACTGGATTGCCATACTATCAGCAACCAGTGTATTCCTACGAGGAATTACAAATGATGCAACAGAGATTGCCACATGTGGTGAGTTCATGGAGAAAAGCAAAAGCAAATACCAAACAAAAAACCAAACCAACAACTACAATATGCAACCGACCAATCAAAATCAATATCAATATCAATATCAATATCAAATCAAATCAATCAACCGATCCAACGCTAATCAATCAGTAACAACCTCGTATCAATATCCTTCCACATAATGTTCGATACAACGTTTTTGCCTCAAGTCAAGTCCAAAATTCCATATACGCATACGCATACACGCATCCCAGCGCCTTCGTCGCCTTCCGCTGCTCTCTCAGGCAGGCGCCAGTTCTGTTCCTGGCCTGGCCTGGCCTAGTTGCGGGTCCAGATCCGGATCCGATTCGAGCTCCGGATGGCGGCCCTTCTTCCACCCTCATAACCGTTTTTCCAGCGTGCATTTTACTATACAACAAAAATAACATCATATGTCTGTATCTGTCTCTTGTGTGCGTGTTAATAATTGTGTAGCTCACACACACCTTCTGTTATCGTCCTGCACTTTGATTTCGTAATGCCATCCGTATCCGCTTCCAGTTTCCATTCATAATCCACAACCCCGGCATACAACAAGTGTACATCATCAACCATTAAAAAAAACCATCCACATTGCTTATCCTCCTGGCTCTGCTTTACACTCCACTCCAAAATTATCCAAAAACTAACCCCATTATATTCATTTTATATTTATAACAACATTTTATTTATCGAACTTTAACCATCGAAAAATATTACATTTACGTTAAAATATCGATATTTCTACAAACGCATCTAAGAAAAATTATTAGATAACCCTTTTATCAAAATTTTAAATATTAAAGACTTTAGCCTTAAACGTTAAAATATCAATATCAGAAAATATTTACAACATTAATTAATTAATTAGTGTTTGTTCTATGAAATCAATCCCATATATCAAACAATATCGATTTATTGCCTAGTTAAAATTTGTATATCTACATTTGCGTGTTCTAGAATCCTTACTTCCTCGCTCTGCGTTCCTGAATTACACACACTTCCTGACTTTCAAACATCCTAACCATACTTAACCATTACTTTTCATGTTCCTTTATCTTGTCTAACAAATACATTTCCACAAGGTATATATGTACATAAATAATCACAGCATTTAACTAAACATTCATGGGCGCCCAGCTTTGTCCGACTTTGCAACCTTATTGCATTATGATACTTACTTTCCCAGCTGAGAGTCTGACAAAGATGGGCGTTCGTCATTGTTATGTAACACCCACAACCTAAGCTCTCGATGATCGCTTAATTATGTTTCTGGTTCTCGTCTACAGCAGGGATATTACGACCTGAACTACCCGCCAGCCAGTTTAGGCGCCGGTCGTGACAACCTCGGATCTGTGGCCTACTCCACAATGACTGATGGACGATTCGCCCGCACTGACAATAACTCCAGTCCGGTTGGCAATGTAAGTTAGGATATTATATTAAATATCAGTGTTTATTTTATACTTTTATATCCCGCACAGGTATCCAGCACAATGTCACAACAGGCGGGCTCTGGTGCGCCCATGCTGAATGTTCCTTATGCCTACTTTTATGGCGGCAATGTGATGCCCGGTAGTTTCCAATATGGCACGCCCACCATCTATCCAGTAAGCAGCCCCCTGTTACAATTTTCTAACCACAGTACAGCAGTTTGTAATTGGAATCGATTTGATTTGATTTGATTGAACAGCCACAGATACCGGCAGCCAACACTGCCTCCGGTGGACAGTTCCCGAAGCCATCGTATAGCGCCGGCTACGGTTCGACCAGCTACGACACTCTCTCGCAGACCACGCAGGACTACAGCAAGGGCGGCGGCGGCTACTCGTCGAGCGTGAATCAGCAGAGCAAAACGCAGACGGTGTCCAATCAGTCGCAGGCTGGCACTGGATCCGACCTCACCTCGTCCATGTACGGGAAGGGTCATGTGGCGCTGAACAAGGTTAATGTACGTATGGTTATAGGCAGGACTGTGAGCCAGACAAGTCGAGTGAAAATTGTTAAAATTTAGTTTTATTTTAAAGCCTGACTAGAGTTCACAGTCCTGGTTAGAGTAACCTTTCTGTTTTCGCGAATTCTATAAAGACAATCGATCTAATCTTCCTTTCTTTTTGTCTCCTGCAGTCGTACGAGAAGCAGAGCTTCCACTCTGGCACTCCGCCGCCGTTCAACATGGCAAACACTCAGACAGCTGGCGGCACGTCGGCCCAACCGTACGGCATGTACTTGCCGATGCCAGCGGCAGGACACCACAACATGATCCATCAGCCCATCCATCAGGTAGAGTCTCAATTACCACCACAGTTTGTTGTTGTAGGCAGTGTCGCGGAGAATCTAGAGGTTCGCAATGTGCTTATGAGTGAACAGCATGTGACATATGAGCACCATTGGGACCACAGAAGCACAGAAGCGGATCAGGGGGACGATGGTACCTCTGATGTCGAAGAAGAGTGGGAGCAGGAATTGCATGGCTACGTGCAGGACGATGTCAGCGGCTTGTCGTTCTTTGCCGACTAGAAGGGAATGGAAAAAAAGACACGGGGAGGAGCTTAGGAAAATTCATCGTACATTTCAGTTTGCACTTTTCACAGCGTTGTTTGATTTTATGTGTGTGTGTATGTTACTTCCAAATTCGCTTTAAACCCACACTGGCAGCCACCTCAACACTTGCATTTCTAAGTTAACTTGGGAATTTTCCCCCCTTTGGTCCCTTGCCTTCAATCTAAGCACGAAGTTTGTTGTTTGCATCCATTGTCAGCCCACGAAAACTAACCAACTAACTATTATTGTACCACTAACCGTTGCACTCACCTGTTGTTGTGAAACTCACCCAAAAGTAATTTCAATTGTGTTTGTTCTCTTCATTTATTTGTTATATATTTTTTTAACCGTAAACATAACTAACTAACTAACCTTGATGCATTTTTCCATTTTTCCCGGGGGAGATAAATACCTGGGGGTATAATATATAGTAGTTCGTTCCTCGTCGTGGTAGTCAGAGAGAGAGTATTAAGAAGAAATGCATGAAACTGTGTTCTATTGTTTGACTCTTTTTTTCCTTTATAATTTCTTTTGATTTTTTTATTGGGACAACAATTAGATGGACGGCAGGATTCATAGCTCATCCCGCCGGGTAAGTTCCTTTGTTGTAATCACACACACACACGTGTACAAGTTGCTTTAATTGTTTGCTGGTAAATTTCACATTATTAACCAAAATCCACAACCCACCCTCACACATGATGATCATCCAACCATTCTAGTTCTTAGTTGCATGAATCCCAAAGGAGCGGCGGCGATAAGAAGGAATCAGTTGCCAAGTTGCAATGGGGTCAAAAAGCATATCCATTCATGTGCCTTTTATATAATCTTCGAATTTATTTACAAACATATAATCTGTATATAATTGCGTGTGCTCCATGTGCTAACCCACATTTTTGTATGTTCGGATGGCCGAGTGCAAAAAAAAAAATACCGAAAGAAGCGGAGGCAGCAGCAAGAGCAATCGAGTTACTATTCTGACCCGACCATCACTGATCTCTGTACCATGTCTGTGTTGTAGGACTCGAACAGTGCCGGACAGCGCCAGCAGTCGACCAGCCAGTCGAAGTCGGCCGGCAAGCAGGGCTACTCGCCCTCGTACTGGACCGGACAGAACTAGCTTCCGGAGAACACGATCTGGCGGCCCCTGCAGATCGCCCGAGCTGGCAGCAGTAGCTCCACCAACACCACAACCACAACAACCACCACCACCACCACGCCCATTCACTACATCTACAGCAAGAGCAGCAGCAATCCGAGAACGCAGCCCAACACACTTACCACCACGCCCACGATAGTGACCACAATAGCAGCCAGCGCCAACGCAATTAACACAGATGCCACTTCCGCAACGTCAGTAGCAGCTGCGGTGCAGTCGGCTGTCCCCAGCAGCCAATTGCTGATGCTCGTCAAGGAGCAGCCACAGTTACAACCACAACAACAACAGCAGCCACTTGCCGCCGACACGGTGAGGAGCGATAAATCCTCGCCAGCGTCGGTGGTGGAGGAGGATTATCTAATATACGATGATAAGCGATCATACTTTACTTAATAAGAAACGTTTTTACTACGAACGCGCACTGTAAAGGCGCCGCCCAGCAGCGTCCTGACCACGCCTCCCCTTTACCCCCTCAAACAGACAGCCCACACACACACACACATCGCTCACACACAACACACACATGCAGCCAGGGACAGCATGGATGGACATGGACTCCATCTCACTGGCCGCAAGGCAACAACAAAGAAACAACAAACAACAAAATAAAACATACAGCAACATCCGCATAAATATACCAAGTACCATTTTCACATTGCATACAAATAAATCTACAAAGATAAAGAGTAACAATTATTAATTATTAAAGGCGTAAAACGATTTAACAGATTTAAGAGCGTAAGAGAGAAAGAAACCGGAATGAGCAGAAAGCGTAAATTAAAAACAAATACAATTATATATATATATTAAAGAATCAACAAAAAACAACAAACCACAATGAGAAAACAAAACAAACAAAAATTAATTATTGTAATCGGTTTAAACTTATATGTATAATTATAACCTTAATATTTAAACTAAATACAAAAAAGAAGATACGATTAAATCCAAACAAATGCAAAAAAAAAAGAAAGAAAAGAGAAATGGAACTGAGCCTGTCTCTTGTTTTTGTTTTTAATTAACTTTTGCTTTTGGTTAAATAAGGATGGAGGATGCCAGACATTTGCTTCACATCCTTGTGAGTCTCTTGAGGTTTCAGGATTTTACATCGCCACCAGCTCCAGCTTCGATCCCACTACCTTCCTAGGATTCTCCCAATCAAACCATCACTTCTTTGAGTGTATATAAAGCTTGTTTAATTTGGAATAAACTATTTAAATTAAATGTTACATTTATGTGATGAGAAACTGGCAGCTGCTACTGGCTGTGCAGCAGCTTGTTGAAGTCGGCATAGGCCGACTCCAGATCGAAGAGGAACTGCCGCACCTGGCTCTCGGAGAGCTCGTCGGATGCCTGCATCTCGTTTAGGCTGCCCAGCCACTTTTCCACCTTTAGCTTGGCGTCAAAGTCCTCCGGAATAAGCGACAGGCGGTTCATGTTGTCCGCCAGGTCCTTGACGTCCGGCTGCAGGGCGTCCATTGTGTTGATTTGCAGGCGCAGCTTGTCCATTATCGTGATGAACAGCGACACAATTTCGGCAATGCACTTGGACGTGTTGCCCTTGTCGTCGCGTATGGTGATGGGTCGGTCCTCCTTAATCCGCTCCAGCGCCGCCGGGCAGTCCAGCCGGAACTTCTTCACGAAGGTCTCCACCGTGGGAAACTCGTCGCACTGCACCTGCTTAAAGGCCACCTTGTACTGCACCAAGTACTTGGAGCAGGCGGCCGTGTATTCCTGCGGCGTAATGCAGTCGCGGATGTAGGCCTTCTCCAGCTGCTGGATTGTGTTTATGATCGCGTACAGATCGGCCATGTTGTCATAGCGCTCGCGCTCTCGGGCATTGCGGAACAGCTTCACCTCCTCGTACAGCTCGGGGCTCTGATCCTGCATCCTGGTTGTGGCTTGTAATTACTTTGGTTTTCTAAAGAAAAACAACGAAAATGAATCACAAATGATTTAGCTGGGCAGTGTGGCCGGATGTCTGGGAAATGCCATACAGTGTGACCTTAGCAAGGCCATATTAAATATACCGTTGCAAAGGGTGAAGCTGTTGAGTCTTTTATATTTATATTTCAATATTTTAATAATTGTATTAATGTAAAGTTAAGCTTTTATATATTTAAACGTTAATTAAATTAAATGTTGCATTCAAGTAAGTTATTTCCTGTCTGGTCGGACACCTTTCACAGTGTTGGTAAACGCTTACTAAGTACCGGTAGCAGCATTCAAATTTAAATTTTTGCCAAGTATAGAAAACAATTATTTATGATCCGTCTTATCGATGCTCAGCCAGGGCTTGTTGTATATTTTGGTGGTCGCATAAAGATTAGCGCACTATCTGATTGCAAGTAGAAATACTAACGGCTAATTCCACGCATTCCGATAAGGAACGTTATTAAATTAAAACAAGCTGTATTATTCATTGATCGGTTCGGGGTCCTTGTCCCTGGTCACCGAGTCAGCGGATTCATTAAATCAGAGGTGCCAAACAGCCCCAACACGGCCGCTTAATTTGACATTTTATGGCTCGGGAATATCAGCATATCAGCTTATCGCACCGTTGACCAGGAAAGTGCACTGGGTTCAATTATTATTGTTAATATTCTCGCAGTCAGCAATCCGCTGGCAATCAGTTCAGACCTTACCGAATCGAATTCGCGGCTTTAGTGAGTGTTTATCGAAGTTATTTAATCGGCTACATAGACATTTTCGGAGCTTCAGTCAAAACAGGATATAGATAGCACAATGGGAGCTACAAGTGACCCAACTAGTAATGTAAGTACCGTCAATGTTTTCGGCAATTTGCGGGATTTAATAAATATATATTACAATAAATATAGGCTTACTATTACGTATGTCTATAGTAAATAAGCTGGGCGTCTATAAAAGCAAGCAGCATGTTCGGCCATAAAAGTTATATTACAAATTATATATCCTGTATGCGCAACACGCTCGAATACCAACGCGAGAAATGCGTGAAATCAGTTACCTAAAACGGCACAGCCTGTTCAACAAGCTTGTATCCATGGCCGGAATAGCTCCGCGGCGGGTAGAGAACAAACAGTCCCAACTGCAGCAGCGACAGAATGCAGCCGAGGAAGTTTGGTATCTAAAAAAGCAAAGCAAATATTTGCCACCGGTCAGAGTGTGGTTCCATGGCGTGGGAAGCGACTCACCTGGATGAATGAGTCCGATATCAGGACGCCGTAGATTAGCCACTGCAGACTGACCACAAAGGACATGGCTATCAGCGGCAGGGGCAGGCTCTCCGAGTTCTTGGCCCTTATCACATGCAGCAAGCTGGCGAGCGGGGCGGCAAAAAAGCACACTGAGACAACGCAGCAAACGATTCCTGAAACAAGTTGGCAGTTTTTTAGTGTACTTTGTCACGCTAATTAAACTATTTTGAAGAACGTGCCCTTACCTGTGACGTGGATCATTTGATCGCGCTGATCTGCCAGGCTATTGGTGTACCAAATGACCGCAATCAGAACGGTCAGTGCGAAGCCAAACTGCTTGATGAAGGCACGTTTGTTGACGGTGAACACATAGTAGACCAGCGTGTAAACCAAAAAGAGCGTCGATCCGATAATGTTGACAAGCACGACGCTCTGCTCGCTGGTTAAGACGCCGTAGCGCAGCCAAAAACTGCAGCTGTACAAATACCGTTTAAAACAATTAGTTTCGTTAAAAGCAAGAACAAAACTTGGTTTACTGCCAACCAGGCAGGCCAAGTTCCCACACAATTAACGGAATATTTTAGCGAATATAGGATTACCTTTATGGATAATCCAAGAACTAACTATTCGAGTTGTTAGAATCGCTTGTTTGAAGGCCAAAATAATAATTTGAAATCGATTTTTTCTGACTTATTTAATATAAGGGTTTTTGATTTATCAATATCTTAAGACATTGATTTGTTATTAATCTCACTTTATATACACAAACAACTCTTATATGACTTGTAGAAAATTAGTGATTGCTACATACTTTGTAGTAAGATTACTTTTTTGGAGAACATCTTCTACGGAAAAGTTTTTTATGAAGTTATAAAACGAGTTCTTATTGTTTTAAACTTTTGACTTTTTATATCTATTATGTTCATAATGTATTTAAAACTTTACAAATTAGAATAACTTCGTTTTAAAACTTATCAGAAAAGATAAGATAAGAAAGACAAGATAAATAAATAATTATAAATCATAAAAAAAACTATTGGTTTGGTGACCTGCTTAAGCACATGTAAAATCAGCCCATTAAGTTTAGTTGCTGATAAACCAAAAAATTTCACGCCAGGCGCGACCAATTCGAATTTATCTTAGTTTCTTTTTCTGCCAACGTTGGCAGTTTCTACCCAAAAACACTCACGATAAGAAGCCGCAAACGAATGGAACTCCGGAAGAGTCGCCCGTGCTCTTTTTCTGGATGTACTTTCGGCATATCATGCTGCGAGGACGAGGAGAAAAGAGTTTGTTATTGATTTGATTTTATTTTGGCGTCCTCATCGAGAGGCGAGACTACTTACGAGCCAGAGAGGAACTGGAAGACGGTGCTAATCACTGCCGTCGTGGACAGCAGCGAGTCGTAGGCCACCGCCGACATAGTGACTGCCCCTAGTATGTTTCACTTATGCTAGGCTAAAGTTAAACGACGCTAATACAACGTCAACAAAAAATTGAACAGCTGTCGAGGACTGCACGTAGAGATGGCACTGCTGGCTAGAGATGAGCGCGAATTAGTGTTTACCAACACAGCACGAGCACGAAAACGAGCTGAACGGTAGAACCTGAACTCTGTTTTTAGGGAATAAGTGCTTCTAATGTCTGTTTTAATTATATAAGTCATTGAGTTAGGATTTTGTGTTCATTAATTTGGAATTTTTAACCTTTATGTAAAACAAGACAATCGATATCTCGATTACTTGGCGCGAAAGTCCCGAAAAGCTTTTTGGAGAGATTTTCGGCGCCAACATGTTTCTCCAGAGGCGTATCTGAAAGGGGATTCATAAGAGAAATACCTATAATACTATAAAATATTACTTAATAAGTTTATATATCAATATTTTTATCACCTTTGTGGGAATAATAAATAAAAATAAGTAGATATATAAATGCACTTTTTCAAATATTTCCAAAATACACGTTTGGTGGGTCAGCCTCTGGTTGCCGGCAACTAGAAGGCTATCGCGTGTCGCATGTTCTAGGTCGGAGCTTTTACCCACCAATATTGACGCTCAGCTGCTTCAGTCGTTCTCAACTGCCGTAACGCTTCGATCCGTGTGCGCCGCTGGCGGTGCGCCGTTTATAAATTGTACTTTTAGTTAATATTCCAAAGTGTTGAATCGGAAATGCAAGAATTAGCATACGTTACTACGCTACCCGTTACCCAACACTGCACCGCATAATTACCGCCAATTGTTAACAACTGTTTCTCGCATTGTTAACACGCACACGCGCGTTCTTACGAGTGCCTTAAAAAGTGTTCCCTTCCCAAAATAAGCCAAATAAGCAGCAGTACAAAGCAAAGTCCACAATTATGGCCAGTAAAAGCCACCAGGCGGAGGCCCAGCAATTGTACCCACAGCCCAGCAGAGTGGAACTGCTTACGGCTCAAACGGAATCAAACCAGGTGAGATTCGAGAGGCAGGATTTCAGGTGAGAGAGAAAGAGAGCGGCCAAGATCGCCCCGACTACCACCAATCTTGTATCTGCACATGCACCCTACTCTTTGTTTGCTTTCGATGACGTATTCTCGTTTCTCTCTCCTCGGATGCTGTTTTGTTGTTGTTTTCTTTTATCTTTGCTCTGCGGCACGCATTTATTTATATTTTTATCGTTTCTCCCACTCTTTGTGTTTTGGTCTGTAAATGTAAATGTTCTTGTTCAAGTGCTTTTACACATTTTTATTTTGATGCAAATTTGTTTCAAAGTCAAATATATGTAGTACATAAATTTTAATGAGCTCACAAAGACAAACACGACGCAAAAGCATATGGTCTCTGTATATACAGTGGAACCCCTTTGTTGACATTTAGCAAACATTTCGGGTACAAATTTTAGAACTAGTCCGTTAAATTTTATTACATTATTGTTGATTTAAAGGTTCTTATTCAAGGAAAAATAACATACAAATTTTAATATTGGGTTTATAACTATAAAAGTATTATTTTGAATCTTAAATATTTTTTTATGAAGTTTCAAACTTAATCCCCAAACAAAGTTTTCAATATAAAAGTGTTTGGAAAATATATTTGCATAATTTATTTATATTGAAAGCAACATAAAATCCAATTAAATGAAAACTTAGTATATTAATTAAATACACAAACAATTATCTTAAATATTTCAAAGCAAAAGTTAAAAACATTTTTATAACGCGTCAGTACTAACAAAAGATTATTTACGCTTTGGTTTCTATACCTTTGACCCCCCTTGTACATATAGTATAACTATTAAGTACTTTGGTACCGGCACTTTTTTTTAATTTATTTTGCTTTTTTTTTGCAAACAACAAATCTTTCTGTGTGTTTAATCAGCTGAATTCGCAGTCATCGCTTATCAGTTATAAAGAGACACCGCCCGGAGGTCGATCGTTCATTAGGGGTGCACTGCTTATAAATAGTATTCCGCATAATCGCCGCAGCTGATCCCAAATGGTCCCGAAAAGAAATGGAAAGTTTTGCCCTTGGGTCAAGATTAGCCATAATTAGCGACAATTATACAGATTAGAACAATGCGACGGGAATATAAATCAGAAAGGTACCGATAACGAGTTTTGAAATGACCCGACACAATGACGCACTGAAACGCAAATCACACAACTATAGCACGTTTAAGGGAATGTTTTCCTTGGCATTATAAACTATATATATATTAATTTATTGCAGAAACCACGATGGGGAAAACTCCTGCTGTTGGTGGCCTTGGCAACCACATTCGGCGGGGCGGTATCCACCGGCTACTGCATTGGCGTTATCAACGCCCCCTCAAAGGTTAGATATAAACGGCAACGAACGTAAAAACCAAACAAAAATCAAACGCTATCTTTACAGCTCATGAAGGTCTGGTGTAATCAAACGCTGCACGAGAACTACGGCAGCGACCTGAGCGAGAGCGGACTGGACCTTCTGTGGTCGTGCATTGTTTCTGTGTTCCTGGTCGGAGGCGCCATCGGATCGCTGGGCGGAGCTGGAGCGGCCAACAAGTTTGGCAGGTATTTATGTAGCTATTAATCAACGCGATAAGCCCCATAGATTTCTTGGA